>JACEIK010003407.1:103953-137378 GCA_018107945.1 Datura stramonium | reverse complement strand
CCCAGCTAACTCTAAAATTTGACTAAATAAAGATCTAACCGAAAAGCAAATATCGTCCTCAAAAGATGAAGATTCACCAAATAACGCTGCTTCTAAAATCGTCGAAGGGAACTACTGAAGATGCTGAGATTGAGAACCCGTGCCTGTATCATAATATGATACAACATAGAAAGTATGTGTCAGTACTTTGAATGTACTGAGTAAGTGAAGTATACAATACGCATGGAAAATAAACAACTGGACTGAAATTACATGAAATGACCGATTGACACTGTATACTAGTAAAAATTGAGCTATAAATGTGATATGGTCATTAATGGCCCTGACTGATGATCATAAACATGTCTTGTATCTGAGTGATTCAACTGAGCTAATGTTATACCCCGGAAGCCCAAAGATCAGACCCGGGAGTTGAAATAGAGAAAAATTAAAATCTGGTACCAAGCATCAGGATGGGTCGTGAGGTAACCCGTGAGAGCATTCCACGAGTCATAATGTGACTTGTAGGGAGGCCTAGGTGATGAGTTTGAAAATTTGAGAAAATAAGATCACACGGATGTGACCACGAATCGTGGTAATGCCCTACGAATCTTTAGGTCAGTCGTGGGTTGGGTGAGCAAGAAAAGAGAAGGAAGAGAGGTAGTGTACTAGACGAGAGGACCCCATGAGTCATGTACAGTCACCACAATTCATGGGGAGGGTCGTGAGAAACCGGATGAAGCAAGGTAAGAATTAGAGGCAGTGTACATCACAGATGGTGACAATGAATCGTGGTCACCTAGAACCGAGTCATTAAGTCATCCGTGATGATCCTAGGGGACCTGACAAGCAGTGTACCTAATGGATCATGCCGCGAGTCATGGCCATAGAGGACGAGTCGTTAGGTCCCTCATTGGGACCATCTAGCAGTTATTTTCTGCGAATTTAGTAAGGGTTTTTCCATAATTCCTAAGATCCTAACTAAACTACGTTGTTTTGAGTTACGAATGATGATTTTTAAAGGGGTTAAGTTTATTTTAGGCCTTATTTATTCATGCGTAAGTAGAAGGTGAGAGAGGGTGATAAAGCCTAGTGTTCCTCAATTTCTCTTCAATTTCTTCTTGGGCTACCAAAGAAGTGTAAGAATCAACTACCAATAGGTATATAGGATTATGAATGGGTGATTGCTTTCACACCCATGCCCGATCCCTCTCTAAATCATGAGATTTCTATGTCTATCTATGGGGTTTTAACCCGAATGCATGAATTTCCTAATTATCTAAATGGGTATGATTTAATTATGTTTCTACTACTGAATTATGAAGCATGGGAAAGTTTTATATGGTGTTCGATCAAAATCATGTTTCTAGTTTTATGCATTTAAAATTCCCATTGAGGTGAAGTTCATGAAAGATTAGATTTTTGATAAATGTATGATGATGATGAGATATTATGATGAAAAGCATGTTTTAAAGCTACCCATCTTAATAATCATATTTTCGATGTTAATTGAGCATTTCCAGGTATGACAAAGTATTGGGCAATGCCCTCATGTCAAGTATGAAATATGATTTCCCGATTAAAGCTTACCACATGATTTTGGAGCGAAGACTCCCAATTATCTCTCAGCTTGTGGTATGTTTTGAGTTAAAACTTCTCATATGCATGATTTCATATTTGAGATATATTTGATTATTGAGATTCGTCAATAGATGATGTTGGGCTTCGTTACAAAATGATGTAGAGCATATGCATGTTTTGGGGAGTAGCTTCTACCAATGAGTAGGCTAAGGGTCAATCACCCTATGCCTCAAAACTACGTGCCAATGTAGGTTTATACAATTATATATTACTTTGGGACCTCCCTTGTGAGCTATCCCCAGCCTTATTGTCCCAAGAACTTGATATCGATATCATATTATCATCCCTAGACCTGGTAAGGCTTTGGAAGGCTCTACACACTTGAGTGTGATAGTTGGGACCATGTAAGCTCCATCGTGGTATGTTAGTTAAAAGACGAGTCTCCTATTGTTCCTCATGATTTCAGTTATACATGTTCATCATTCTTGAGGTTTATACATTGATACATATGCTAAAGCAGGGTTATGATGTACATTATGTTATGATGAGACCATGATTTCAGAAAGAATGCATGCAAGCCCTACTCTCAAATTCTTAATGCTTATGTTCACATTATGCATTTTCTTTAAATGATTTTATTTACTTAAGAGGTTTTACTTTCCTTACATACTCGGTACATTCCACATACTGATCGTATACTCTATGTTGTATCATTTCATGATACAGGACTCGGCTCTCAAGCTCAGCCCCGTTCATAGTCCATCTTCTATGATAGCATAATTTATTGTGGGTGAGTCCTCATCTCCCGAGGACTAGACTATTCATATTTTATTCATGTATTTTTAGTTTCATCTTGTTGAGTTAGTTTGGATCTTGTCCCATCAACTCGTCATATTTAGAGGCTTTTCAGACAAAAGATGTATTCAGCTTCGGATTGTGTATTCTGATATTATGTTTGAATTAGACTTCCACAATGATTATCTTGTTTATTCTTTTATTTTATTGATCGAGTTAGATGCATGCTTATGTCGTGGGTTAACTTGGAGTCTTTTGGGGCTCCTTATCCCGTGTTGCAATTCGGGCCTCCGTTCGGGTTGTGACAAACTTGATATCAGAGAAATAGGTTTGAAGTGTCATATGATGTCTAAAAGTCGTGTTGTGTAAAGTATTTTTCATGTCCGTGAAGTGCGCCACACTTATGATGAATAGGCTACGAGACATTTAGGAAATGTTCCCTTCTCTCATGATCTATGTCGTGTGATGAAATGTCTTCCTATCATTCTAATTAGGTGCTATTCACAATTGCAAAATTGATAAGGGCATATTTATATGCCAAATCGATACTCAAACGTTATAACTTTAGTCTTGTTTGTCTAATAAATTGTGTACATTCTCATGTAGATTGTACCCAGTGTGAATTTATACTAACCAACATGATTAGCGTTGTTTTGCGGGAAAAACATGCTTTTTGTTGATAATGACATGTGGAAAATCGAGATGAACTTAGGAAACAGCGAGAAGCGGATGGTGGCAGATTTACAAGGAGCTCGCGATAGGCCGTGTACCAGCGCCATCGCGGAGGCGTTACACTGAAAATAAATCCAAATAAATTCCGAGTGAAGGTCCGCGTCAGGCCGTGCCACGTTTGAAGTGAATTATTCAGATGGTGCATTTCGAGAGAGAATTAAACGGTACGTAACTTGCGTTAGCGGTGCCATGATACCTTAGTGCCACGTTGTAGCCATTACCTGGGCGGACAATTTCAGAGGGCTTCAGCATTTACCGTGACAGTGCTCGCGATACACGCCGTGACACGTTGCTCATTATTCCGGGAAGAATTTATCCCTAGTATAAATAGAACACTTGAGAACTTTTCAATTATTACGAGTTGGTGGAGCAAGAACGTGGGTTACCGGGTAACATTGAGGACGAAATTTCTAGGGTTCTTCTCTATCTCTTTCTTCTTCTTTCAATTGCTTGTATGTATTCTACTTGTTTGAAGATGTTAATCCACAAATGAGTGGCTAATTCTCCTTCTTCTTTGAGGTTATGAACTTTGTGTTGCAATGTAACTATTGAATTGCTGGTTTAATTTTCTCTTTTCTTCCATGGTTGTTCTATTTAATTCTTGTTCCTACTACATTGTATGCGGCCAATGTTAGTGTAAATCCAAAAAGTCGGTTTCACTAGAGAGGGCAAGAAATTGGAAAGTTGTGAATTAATAGGATATGATCTTTTCTTGGTTCGGGAGAATTGGGAATTGATTTACCTTCGGGATAGAAATATATACCCAGAAGTATTATTAGTCATGTGTGGAACCGGTTTCGTATTGCTAGAACTTGAATTCCTTCTTATCACGAGAATGTAGGTGGAAGGTTCATGATTCTTAAGTTGGGTTAAATAAAGAGTTTTAATCCATAGGCGATGGTCCAGGCTAACACAGGAGGAAAAGATAAACCCACGTAAATTAATAGTTCGTGTCTTCACATGTTCTTTGTAACCTCGGCATGCTCTTATCCTGTTGTCTAGATTCAATTGTATAATTAGCTTAGTGTAGTATAAAAGTATATTCTCAAAAAACAAATTATTTTGAAGTTACTGACATTTGTCTTCCTTTATAGTTGTAGTAAGTGCGTTTGAAAAGATTTCACCAGTATTCCTATTCACATTGGGTTCGTGTCCAGGTTCTTCAAAAAGAGCCACTTTGTACTTACATGCGACCCGTACACTTGCCCGGGCTCATCAAGTTTTTAGCGCCGTTGCAGAATAGGCAATTGGTGAAATTTTCATTTTCTTTGATTTTAAGTGTTAGTTTGCTATTTCAATATTTTTGTGTTGACAACTTGGTGCTGCTGTATTTTTGCGAGAAACGAATTACAGTGAACAACGGCAAGAGAAAAAGGGTTGGTGGATCCATCCTTAGAAGCCGAGCGACAATTTCATCGTCAACGGAAAGCTCTAGAGAAAACACTTGATTGCTCAGACAAACTATCATGGAGCAACCCACAGAATCCACCAATAGTGCGGGCGTATTAGTGCCAGGTACGGCAGGCCGGTTGCGATGTGGCAATCCCACAAGCTCGCAATGTTACTTCTAGCATTCGCAAGCCTGAGCCGAGAGGAGTTCGGCGAAATAGAATATGGTGCGATTCTTGCACACAAGCAAGGCGGTTACGAGTCTCACGCGAGGACATAACAACATCTTAAGAATTTTCTGGAGATAAGTGACACCACATCCCCGTGGAGTGTCAACGAGATTATGTCGACTTACACTTTTCCCATTTTCCTCTTGGGAGATGCTAGAGGTGGTGGCCCGAGCCACCAAGCTGCATCACCTCATGGGATGATCTCATGAAAAAGTTCTTGTCCGGAATTCTTTCCCTCAGGTAACGGCAAGGCTTAGAATTCAAATTCTAAGTTTTAAACAAAGGGAAGGAGAGAATACGTATCAAGCACAGGAGAGTTTCAAATCGCTGTTGCGGGGCTGTCCTCATCACCATCGATCAAATGATGTGTTGGTGCACACTTTTATGAGGGTTTTGGAACCCCACACTAAAATTTTGCTAGGTCGGGCGGGGGGCAGGCTTTAGAAAAAGACTTATGAAAGACGCATACTTTGCTTAATCGTGTTTCGCGAGAAAATGGAGTGGAATGCGGACTCTTCAAGGGGAGGAGCAAGGAAGCATTTGATCTTGAAGTGGATGGGTTTACGGCTATGGCGCACGAATAGCGCCTTACTGGCATCCCGATTGAGAACACCCACTTGGCTTAATATGAACTTGAAGCGATCTCAACCCGATTAATGCGGTCTTTGGCCAGTTTGTGAAGTGTGCGGGAGCAATGAACACTGGCGAGTGTTGTGGGCAAATCCCGGACTTCGATGAACTTTGTAGGAAATGCACAAGGAGCAATCACCAACGGTATGGGAATAGCTACAATTCCATGGGAGGAATTATTCGAATTTCTCTTGGGTAGCAACAACCATCAAGGGGCGGTTCGAGTCGGGGTGCGGCGGGTCAAGGAGGGGGCCTGAAATTCTCGAGCTATCTGGCTCTCAATGCCCTCTCCACCACCATGCCCGCGTTGAGGAATGTTCAACGGCGATAGCCAGCAGAAGCTCAATTGCGAGGCGACCATGTCAAATTGACGGCCGTGTTAAAAATATTCAAATGGCTACCAAAACGCTGGAGTAGCCAATTTGGGCAATTTCTTGGAACGGGGCTTACCGGAGCCTGAGGCTCCCGGTGACACGAGATCCCAATCCCAGCGAACCCGTGCGGTGACCACGAGTGGCTAGGTTGAGGAGGTGGAGCCGAGCCACCTCAACGGTCGGGAGTACGAGCGGCGGGAAGCGAGAAATGATGAGAGGAGGCTAAAGGATCTTGAACAGTTAGACCTCCACCCCCGTTCCCTCAACGATTAAGAAGCACAAGAGAGGAAGCGTGCTTCAAAAGTTCATGGAGGTGCTCAAAACGAGGTACACATTAACTTACCTCTTGTTGATGTTTTGCGAAAGTGCTAAATATGCAAAAGTACATTAAGAGACATCGTGGCCAACAAACGGGCGCCCAGAATATGCCACGGTGGCCACTGCAAATACACTTCCGGATACAAAAGCAGTTGCCTACAACTCCAAAGATCTGGGAGCTTCACGAATTGATTGACAATGTCCCGGGCAAAGGGAGCTGCTCCAGAGCTCGCGGTTTTACCAGTATGATTTGGGAGCGAGCATTAACTTGTGCAACTTATTCAAAAGTTAGGTGCAGGAAGCCCCTGAGCCCACAACGGTGGTTTACGAAGCAGGCCGTTCTTAACAAAGGCAAGCCGTGTGTTGTGGAAGATGTGCTAGTGCAAGTTGGCTCCCCTGTCTTCCCAGATGCGTTTTATTGTCTTGGACTTTGAGCCGAGACTCGGAAGTCCCATTTATTTTGGGCAGCCTTTCTTGGCGCAAGGGAAAAGCGCTTATAGATGTGGCTGCAGCGTACTGATCAGGCACGGCAAGTGGAAATTGTTCGATGTGTACAAAACCTTTAAATTCCCGGTAGTGTGCAGCTCTCATTGATCAACGTGCGTGAACAGCAGTGAGTGTTCAAGGCTTTGAAACAACGGTACAGTAGATAGAGGTAAGCTTGATTGGGGTGGGGGCGTGGAAGTGAGCAAACGTCGAGTCACCACAGGAGCAGAATGAGCTCCAATGACGTGAAATAGAGACGGTAAACCAGGCGCTGCGCGGAGCAGCAGGTAATGAATTTTAAAACTATTTTTTTATGAAAAAAAAAAAAAAAAGAAGAAAAGATTTTCAATTTTTTGTATTTTATATTTTGTAGAAAATAGGAGTGTAAATAGAAAATAGAAATATTGTGTTTCTCCAACTTGGAAATTCTAACCGATTTCATGTGATAAGATGTTGTACGGGTTGAACGCGGAGGAAAAAAGTACAAAGGAATGCAAAAAAGGGAAAAACGAGTTAAGAAAAATTTATTTTAAAGTGGCAAAACGGTGAGCTTGCGCTATGGCTCAGGTGTGTCTCGGAGGCGGGGCCTCCGCGTTACCCTGCAGCTGACACGTTGAAGGCAAATGAAATTTTTAAAAATTCCGAAGGGAGAGCCTGCACGATAGCTCCGTCTCACGGAGGCATGCTCGCGTTACCCTCCGTGACACGTTGGCGTGTTGTCGCGTCCGGGTCTGCCTGGGTCACCCAGGGCGACCCGCGGAGATTTTTACACTTTTTAAACCCCAAAACCCTCATTTCTCTATTTTCTCCCTGCGATAATACCCCCAAAAATCCCTCCCCTCAATGTGTCACGGCATTAGGAGTACAATTTCTCAACTTTCTTCGTCTTACTCGAATCAAGGTATGTTCTTGAACTCAACTTCAATTAGCTAAAATTTCAATTTTAGCATGTTAGAAATCCATGCTCATGACAATAAATTGAGCTTAAATACATTTGGGTTGTTGATTATGGTTGTTCGTAGCATCGTTGTGATCATATGAACTGGTGCGTGCTAATGAATTTTGTGCTAGATTGTGGTTAGGGTTGGATTGTGAAGTTGAAAAGTTGAATTGAGGAGAGAAATTGTTGAAAAATTGTGGGTTGTGCATGTTGGGTGAATACTGTATTGTGTATGCTTATCGTATATGCTTAACAAACGATGCTATTCTCGGGGAATTACAAGTGGGTGAAATTCCAAAAACTCATCAATTTACATAATCGGGAATTGCTTAGTTGAGTAGGGAGTATTCTTATTTTTCTTGTTTTTCTTTTAGGCCCGAATGCCATATAATGAAATGAGTATCAAATAGTATGTTGGAATTAGGCTGCAGTGAGTAGTACATAGAGGTTATCTTTGTCGAATTTTAGAAGGCAGCGAATTTTGTTTGTTGTTTCTCTTTGTTTAGTTGTTCTGGAATTTTCTATCTTTTGTAAATATGGAATAAATATGTTTACGCGTTTTGCATAATGTGAGCTAGAAACTAAGTGTGGGGTGGCCGAGCAAAAACCCAACCTTAGTCAAAAGCTGGTGAAATCGACAACATGAGTGCTTGTCTGTTTTTCTTTGAAAACCATGTTAGCGAGCACGAGGAGCCAGAAGGCGCATCAACATCGAAGCGCCGGGGAAAAAATTAAGAAAGCCCAGGAAGCGGCAGTCAGCTGGCCTGGCGATTCCCACCTTGACAGCCATAATATGGGGCTAGATAGGTGACGGAAGAGGGGAAGAAGTGGTACACCAAGCACAAGGAGAACAAATACTTCCCAGAAGACATATTGCACGGAACCATTGGCACAAGAGTTCCCGGATAGTGCACGAGATTGTGGCTAACAGGCTACGGTTCATTTCGGCAACCGAAGTACAACACATAGTTCGAATTCTACGCCAGTGAACGAGCATTGAGGAGTCGCACCGTCAAAATAAGGGGCCAATCGTCACATGGAGCCTCGCCACCTCAATGCCATCATAGGAAGCAAGTACGAACGCCCACGTACTTTCCAGACAGTGAGAACATCACTCCACCTTATGCGGTATCGAGACGCACATTATGTGGAACGGTCTACGACGCGTTGGAAGCGAGCATAAGGAGAGGGCTACCATGAACGGCGCACATGCACGAATGAGCAGGGGAAGCCGAGAATATGGCTTAAGATCGTTTGCTCACATTTGATTCGGGGTACATGCGGATGTGACACAGGGATCGTGTATGCCCAGTATATGCCCTTATGAAAGGGCTAGAAGATGTGTAGGGCGGTGATCATTTCGCCATGAAGAGGGCTTGGCGCATCGAGGGGAGCACGGTACGGGTCGGCACAACGGCGACATTCTGAGGCCTTGAGTCGAGAGGAGGCCACAGGTACATCCGCCGAGATGGAGCGGTGTGCCATTGATGTCTAAAAGCAAGGCACCGACACCACTCGTAGGCACATTCTCACATTGGCGGCGACATACTCGGGGCGATCATTATATGTCCGCATGTTCGGGATGCGAATGCTCCGGCTACGCATTGGCGGAGGAAGCCGGCGACGGACGGGCTGCCCGGCGGCTCGGCCGTGCCCATTTGGCGAAACGCCCGAGAGCACTATGTCGGGTAGGCCGGCTTTGTGGGCCTACGAGCGATGACGTCCCCACGGACGAGCACTTCGCGGGTAGAAGCGTTGGGTGGAGGAGGATGACAGTAGAACTGCGATATAGGGGATGAGCGCGGCACATTGAGAAGTGGAATACTTTGACTGATCGGGGAGTTTCACAACCTTTTATTTGTAGTGGCATGAACACGGGGCAGTGTTCGATTCTGTGGGGTGGGGTAGTTAGGTGTTGGTGCCTTTTTGTGTATGTCATTGTATGTTCCTTGCTGTTGTCGTGTTTGTTTTAGACTGACTCTGTTTATTTGTATGTTCATCGATTGTGAATATTGTTGTGAGAAATTGTTGTGTGTGTGTGGAATGATGTTGGCCGTTATGTAAATAGCCTTGTCGAAATCATCGATAATTTTGAAATTTTCGTAACTATTTTTTCTTTTGGGTTTCTCGGAGTTTGTTTCGGTTCTTTTTCAGAAGAGTCCCATTTAACAGTCGTAAATAGTGACCCTTCTCCTATGATGGATGGATGTGACAAGTCTTAAGGGAAAGGTAGTCGATAGGAGTAGTATAGTTCGTTTTATTTTATTTTTAAAGAATTTTTAGATTGGGTAATTTTGATTTTTAGTTGGATTCTTTGGTTGTATCCCATACGTATTTGCTATTCAATGGCTTTCGAACATCCTTGTTGCGTGTTGTATAATAATTATATAGCAAAGATGATTCGTAGAAACATGCAAATTTACGTACATATGTAGACACTTGTGCGTAGAATTTGATTCGGTGTGATTGAGGCTTAATTTTGAATTCTTGTGATTAGGCGATTAAAGATTACGTGAAGTCATCTTGAATCGAGCATATTGCATTGAGTGTATAGTGGTGGTTATTCCATGCTATTGTTGATTGTCTAGAACTTACTGTCGTGTATGCAACCGGAATGAAAGGAAGTGTAGTGTAGGAAAGGATGTAGGCATTTCTTTGTCAACGAAATTTGCTTGTTTTCTTTTCATATCCACCTTGAAGATTAAGCCTAGTCGGCCCGTTCAGACACTTTAACCTTGGTAGAATTTTTTTCTGATTTTCCTTTGTAAAAGGGTGGAACCAAGTGAGCCTTCCTTTCATGTTCCTTAACCAAAAAATCGGAAGCTCTTAGCGCACAGAAAAAGTATAATTTTCCCATTGTGTCCAAAGGAAAAAAAGGGGATGAAAAAGAAAAAAGAGGAAGAAAGAAAAAGAAAGAGTCAAGGGTGAAATGCTTGATTGAAGGGAAGAAGGTTTTTAGCCCAATTGTCTCTTCGTCGATGCAATTGTGTTGAAGTAAGGGGTGATAAATATAAAAATAAGCCCGAGGAGGAGGAAGGAAGAAATAATTACCGGAAGTTGATGGGATGTGTGAAGAATCGCTTAAGGAAAGTTTGGTTACTATTATTGGTGTAGTATATACTAGTTAGTAAACACATTCTTCCGTTCCAAGTCTACGTGATCTTACATCACAGCATCCTTATATTAGTGAGTAATACACTAGGGCACAACTTATGGGTCATGGCAGCAATGCATGTGGTCGTTTGGGAAGTGAGTGAAATGGGGTGTGTACATATATACCCCGGACATGGATTTCCTTAAAGTTCATGTGATTAATACAGGGGAATCTCTCCTAGTGTTGTGAGGGCACATGTTTGATGATAGAATACATTCGTGTCGGATATCTTGGTCAGCTAATAAATGAGTTTGTATGAAATCGGTCTTGTGTTAAAAGTCTTGAATTTATTAAGTGTCGTTGAATAATGATGCTATGCATGCTTCTCTTGATGATTTGCTTGAACATAATCGGTATAGCCGTAGTTCGGATTGTCGAAACACGAATAGCCATGATAGGATATCAATTGCATGAGTTGTATGAGTATTGTTCGAAGACGAACAAGATTTTAAGTGTGGGGTAGGTGATAAGGGGCATATTTATATACCAAATCGATACTCCAGCATTATAACTTTTAGTCTTGTTGTCTAATAAAATTGTGTACATTCTCATGTAAATTGTACGGAAATTAATTATACTAACCAACATGATTAGCATTGTTTTGCGGGAAAAACATGCTTTTTGTTGATGAAAAATGACATGTTGGAAGAAATCAGGATGAACTTGGGAACGAGCAGGAAGCGGATGGTGAGCGAAGTTACAAGGGCTCCGCTGATAGGCAGGTAGCCTTGGCTTGCCATGTGGGCGATCACACTGAAAATTCCAAATAAATTCAGTGAAGGTCCGCGATCGAGGCGCGTGCCACGTTGGAAGTGAATTATTCGAATGGTGCATTTCCGAAGGTCGCGGGGCTTGCAGTAACTTACGTTAGCGTGCTGGGGATACAGCCGTGCCCGTTATTGCTGAAGCCACAGGACAATTTCGAGAGGCTTCAGCGTTTGCCGTGTCCCACGGAAGCCGGTGCTTCCGCGATGCACTTGGCAGAGTGACACGTTGCTCGTCTTCAGGAAAATTTATCCTAGTATAAATAGAACACTTAGGAGCATTTTCAATTATTCGACTTGGAGCAAGAACGTGGGTTACGAGCAACATTGAGGACAAAATTTCTAGGGTTCTTCTCTATCTCTTTCTTGTTCCTTTCAATTGCTTGTATGATTAACACTTGTTTTAGGATGTTTAATCCACAAATGAGTGGCTAATTCTCCTTCTTCTTTGAGGTTATGAACTTTGTGTTGCAATGTAACTATTGAATTCTTTGAGTTTAATTTTCTCTTTTCTTCCATGGTTGTTCTATTTAATTCTTGTTCCTACTACATTAATGGCCAATGTTAGTGTAAATCCAAAAAGTGGGTTTTTCACCAGAGACAAAGAAATTGGAAAGTTGTGAATTAATAGGATATGATCTGTTCTTTGTTTGGGAAAATTGGGAATTGTTTACCTTCGGGATAGAAATATGCGAAAGTATTATTAGTCATGTGTGGAACCTGTTTCGTATTGCTAGGAACTTGAATTCCTTCTTATCCAAATGTAGGTGGAAGGTTCATGATTCTTAAGTTGGGTTAAATACGAGAGTTTTAATCCATAGGCGTGGTTAGGCAACAGCGCGAAAAAGATAAACCCCGTAAATTAATAGTTCGTGTCTTCACATGTTCTTTGTAACCTCGGCATGCTCTTATCCATTGTTTAGATTCAATTGTATAATTAGCTTAGTGTAGTATAAAAGTATATTCTCAAAAACAAATTATTTTTTCGTTACTGTTATTAACTACTTGCTTATAGTTGTAGTAAATTTACGTTTGAAAGATTTCACCCGTATTCCTATTCGTGGGTTCGACAATCAGGTTCTTCAAAGAGCCACTTTATTACTTAATGGCAGGTACACTTGCGGGCTCATCAAAAATCATGGCTCTTTGAAGAATAAATAGTAGAAGGAAAAGGAATGGTGAAGGCCCTGAGGATGGCAATAAGATGGGCATCGCGAGCCCCACTAGTTCGGGAAGCACTTGAAACATAGAAGCTAGGTTGCCCATGTTGAAGTTTTGAGCGGCTATTCGAATGCGCAGCGCGGCGTTAGGCTGCTTCCAGGTCAATCAACGGTAGTTGCGCATGTTTCATAAAATGGAAATGCAATAGCGGCTCAGTGAAGACTTCTTGAGAATGAACCCCTAGAGTTCCTCAGGACAAAAGTAGATGAGGAACCGCATGAGTTCATAGATGAGATTGTCAAGATCACCCAAGTCGCGAGTTGACCTTGTACCCGATTGAAAGGGATGTGACATCTGGTTTCGCCAATGGAAGAATAGTAGGGTCATCGAGCAGGTCTTCGGTTAGGAATAGTTCCATGTCATATTCTTAGATCGGTTCTCCCCTCGTGAGGCGAGGGCGAGTTCGTAAATTTGAAGCAAGGAGGATGATGATGCAGAGTATTCCCTTGAGTTCACTCTTGTCAGTACACCTCGAAGTAGTGGGCGATCGAGGTGCGGAGTGGCTGGGATTCGTGCACATGGAGTAGAGCTGTTTGGATAATATTGTAGAGGCCTCTATGCTCCAACGAGACATGACTTTCTAGAGATGATTTTATCGCAGCGTGGAGCGGCGCATGAGAGAGGCCAAGAGTGCAGGGCCGATAGTCATAGATTCTCAAAGCCAAGGTCGAGGTGGTGAGCACCAGCAGCCCAGAACCCACGGGTCACCTCGGCCCAACATCTTCAGCATTGAGTGTGCTATCTAGGCCGAGTACGATCGGAGAAGCGGCATTAGGCTCGGGAGCCGAGCTTGGCGGAGCCGCGAATTCTAGCATCTTTGCTTTGCGAGTGTGGTCGAGCACAAGCCAATGCTTGGCGAGTTTAGGTGCTTGTTTTCGGTGTGGGAATCCCGGACACGTACTTAGGAGTACCAGCGGCGAACAAGATGGAGATGGGGGCGAGTCTAGCTTCTAGTTCGGCGGCCTAACGCCCACTCGGCACATCGAGGCATCTACTAGCACGGTGGCGGTCGGCGCCGAGTGGAATTATGCCTTAGCATCGCGTCAGAGGCTTGAGAGATCTCTCGGATATGTGGTCATAGGTATGTTACGAGTTTCATGCCGTGTTTATGCTTTGTTAGATAAGGGGGCTACCTTGTCTTTTATGACACCTCATGTGTCCAGTAACCGAGTCGATCTTAGAAGTCTTGTCGAGCACTCGGTTTCTATTCCGGTAGGTGACTCGGTTGTAGCTAGACGGGTATAGAGGGGTTGCCCAGTGTAATCCTTCCAAAAGGTCACCTCGCGGGTGATAGAAGTTATCCATGACATTTTGATGTTCTCGGCATGAGATTGGCTATTGCATATTATGCTTTAGTTAGTGAAGAACTTCCGGGCGGTAGAGTTTAGATTTCTTGGTGAGCCGAGTCTTGGGAATGGAAGGAGTAGTTATTTGTGCACAGCCAGGTCATTTATTTCCTACATGGATTTAGGAAAGATGATTTCAAGGGTTGTGTCTACCATCTAGTTAGGGTTAAGGATGTTAGAAGTCTAAGACCACGACTATCCGATTCGGTTCCAATAGTATGTGAGTATCAGAAGGTCTTTCGATGATTTGTCGGGAGTCCCTCCCAGTGGGAGATTGATTTTTGTATTGACCTTATTTCAACACGCGGCTTTATATCTATTCCTCCCTGCAGGTATAGCCAAGCTAAAGAGTTGAAAGAGCAATTGGCACATTAGATAAGTTTCGTGGAAGCAGAAACAGTCTCCACACAGGGTGCCTTCTTCTCTTCTCAGAAGAAAGATGGTTCTCTTCGCATGTGTATTGATTATCGACAATTGAACAAACTCACCGTCAAGAGACTCCATCGCACCCGGGATTGATGATTTGACCAACTTCCAAAAGGTGCCAAGTTTTTCTCAAAGATAGATCTCAAATCAAGGTATCATTAGCTCGGAAGTTCGGGAGGTGTGACATCATGAAAGATTGCCTTGAGTGCGATATAGATTCATTATGAGTTTGTAGTTATGTCTTTTGAATGCTAAATACTCTAATTTTATAGACTGATGAAGAAATTGTTCAGGCCATACTTGGATATGTTCGTGATTGGTTTATTGATGACATCTGATATACTCTCGGAGTTAGAAGCAACACTCATTTGGGAGTAGTGCTTCAGACTCTCGAGGCCTTGATTGCCTGTGTAAATTCAGCAAGAGTGAGTTTTGGTTGAACTGTGTGGAATTTTTGGGCCATGTGGTATCAAGTGAGGGTATAGGTGGACTCTCAAAAAAATAGAAGCGGTGAAAAATTATCCTAGGCAGGCGAATCCTTCGGATATTTGGAGCTTTTTGGGTGGCGGCTATTATAAAGATTTTTGAGAGCTTCTTGTCTATTCTAGCACCCTTGACCAAATTTTAGAAGAAGGTGAAATTCCAATGGTCGGAGAGCTTGTGAGAAGAAATTCCAAGAGTTGAAGACACGACTGCACCGGCATCGGTGTTAACTTTATCGGAGGGTGTTGATGTGTTCGTGGTGTATTGTGATTCTTCAAGGGTCGGACTTGGGTGTGTATTGATGCATCACGGAAAAGTTATAACATATGCCTTTAGGCAGTTGAAAGTTCATGAAAAATTACCCAACCCACGATCATCTTAAGTGGCGGTGGTGGTATTCACGCGAAGATATGGCGACATTATTTATATAGGTACGCGTGGATATGTTCACGGACCGCCGTCTTACAATATGTGTTTACTCGAAGGATCTCAATCTTCGGCAAAGGAGGTGGTTGAGTTACTCAAGGACTACGATATGAAGTGTGCTATACCATCAGGCAAGCGAATGTAGTAGCGGGCGGGCTTAATAGACTCCCATGGAGAATTATTGTCTCAAATGTGGATGAAGAATAGAGCTGAAGTGAAGGATGTGCATCGACTCACAAGGTTGGGAGTTAGGTTGGTTGACTCGATTGATTGCGGTGTTGTTGTTTAGAACGGATTAGGGCTCTTCCTTGGTGGATGATGTAAAAGCTAGACAAGATAAGGACTCAAATTTGGTAAAGTTGAAGGGGGAAGCCTCTCAAAGTTAGAAGGTAGAGGTCTTCTCCAAAGGGAGATAGTGTGCTTCGGTACCGAGGTCCCTATGTGTTGAATGTTGATGATTTGAGGCTAGGATGTTGCATGATGCTCATGGATCCAGTATTCTATCTATCAGGTGCCACCAAGATGTACGGAAGTGATTTACGGGAAATTTGTTAGTGGAATGGAATGAAGAAAGGATATAGCGAGAATTCGTAGTTAAGTGCCCAAGCGTCGGCAAGTAAGGTCGAGCACAAAAGATGCGGGGTGTGTACTTCAGGATATCGGCATTCCTACTTTGAAAGAGGAAAGAAATTATGTGGATTTCATCCGCAGTGCGCCTCCTACTCATCGACAATATGACTCCATTTGAGTTGTGGTTGTTAGGTTGACCAAAAGCTTGCACATTTCTACCGGTCAAGATGATGGATTTGGCAGAGATTATGCCGAGACTATATATCAGGAGCTAGACCGTTTGCATGGAGTGCCCTTATTCATCATTTCGAGCAGTACCCAATTTACCTCTTAGTTTTGGAGGAGTCGTTTCAAGAAGGACTAGGTAGTCGGGTTAAGCTCCATGACATTTTACGGGCGAACGAATGGTCAAGCGGAGAGAGGAAAATTCGGTGACTTCTGATGGACATGTTGAGCAAGTGTAATTTACTTCCAAGGTGGTTGGAATGATCTTACCCCTTGCTCCGAGTTACTTCTGATAATAACCATCATTCTAGTATTCGAGATGGCACTATTCGAGGCTCTCTATGGCGAAGGTGTAAGCCAGGCTCATCGGTTAGTTTTGAAGTTTGTGAGCGCGATGATAAAGATCGAATTAGGTTCATGAGGCTATGGAGAAAGGTTCATCTCATACGGGACGAGGTTGAAAATAGCTCAAAGTTGCCAAAAGTCCTATGACGTGTGAGAAGGAGAGAGTTCGAGGTGGATGATTGGGTGTTTACATTATCTCCCATGAAGGGTGATGCGTCTTGGAAAGAAAAAACCTTAGTCCTCCTTATGTTGGCCCCTATCCGAATTGTGGCTTGGGGTTGGCAAGGTGGCGTATGAATTAGAGATGCCCTCAAAACTATCTTACGCATCATTTTTCCATGTGTCACTTTTAAAGATGTGTTTGGGTGATCGGCTTTGAATTTGTCCCGATGGGCGGTGTTAATGTAAAAAACTGACCTTAGTTACGAGAGATTACGGTATCTTGCATCACTAGGTTCGAAGGCTAAGGAAAAAGGAAGTATCTTGATCAAGTGTTATGGTGGAGTCAGCATGTTGAAAGAGCTATGTGGGAAGCCAAAGCGGATATGATGGCTAGATACCCACATTTATTCTCTGGCAGCTCGGTTCGGCTTGAGGTATGCGGTTTTCTCTCAAACTCTATTTAGTTTTCATGTTCACTTCATATGCCCAAGTTTCTTTTATGTATATGGATGTATGTATGATTCGTTAGTGATTCAACTATGTAGTTTGAGTCGGCAGTGATCATTAAGATGAGTTTTGGTTTAAATGATCAATATTTAAATATGATAATTGTGTTTCTTTGCTTTTCTATATGTTTTACAACATTCGAGATTAATTTTCCCAGAGATATTTTTGTACCAGGAAAGCCCAAATATCGATGAAGTTGAAATGGAGAAAAGTTAAAATCTAACACCGGAGCATCGGGAGCGGGTCATTGGTGACACGTGAAAGCCCACGAGTAATGATGTGACTTGTGGGAGGCCCCGGTTGATGAGTTTGGTGAGAAAATGGGATGAACGGACGTGACCACAGTCGTGGCCGAGCCTCTGACTCATTAGGTCGGTCATGGGGTGGGTGAGTAAGAAAGAGAAGGAAAGAGGTAGTGTACTTGATGGGAGGACCCCCACTAGTGGTAATTCGGTCACCCGCGATTCATGGGGAGGTCATGAGTAACCAGAATGAAGCGAGTAGAGGTAGGCGTGCACATCACGGATGATGACCACAGTAGTGGTCACCTGACAACAGTCAATAAGTCATCCATGATGAGCACAAGAACCTAACAAGCGAGTGTACGCAGATCTGCCAGGTTGTGGCCATAGAGGGCAGAGTCGTTAGGTCCCTCGTAGGACCATCGCGATTATTTTACGTAATTTAGTAAGAACTTTTTCATAATTCCTAAGATCTAAGGCCTAAACTACGTCGTTTTGAGTTATGAATGACTTAAAGGGGTTAAGTTCATTTTAGGCCTTGTTCATTCATGCATGCAAGGAAAGAAGGTGACGAGAGGGTGATCAAGCCTAGTGTTCCTCTTCTCCTCAATTTCTTGTTGGGCCATCAAAGTGTAGAAATCGGTTACAGCGGTATGTAGGGTTATGGTAATTCCCTTCACACCATACCCAATCCCTCTCTAAATCATGAATTTCTGTCTAATCTATGGGGTTTTAGCGAATGCATGTTCCTAGACTACCTGGGTATGATTTAGCGCGAAACACACTGCGAATTGTAAAGCATGGGAAAGTTTTATATAGTGTTCGATCAAAAATCATGTTTTCTAGTTTTATGCATTTAAAATTCCCATTGATGAGAAGTTCATGAAAGATGAGATTTGTGATAAATGTATGATGATGATGAGATATTATGATGAAAAGAATGTTTTAAAGCTACCCATCTTAATAATCATATTTTCGATGTGAATTGAGCATATCGGTATGATAAGAGTATTGGGAAATTCCCTCAATGTCAATTATGAATTATGATTTCTAGATTAAAGCTTACCACATGATTTTCAAGCGAAGGCTCCCAATTATCTTTCTTCTTGTGGTATGTTTTGAGTTCAAGCTTCTCATATGCATTATTTCATATTTGAGATGTACTTGATTATTGAGCTTCGTCGATAGATGATGTTGAGCTTAGTTTACAAAATGATGGCAAACATATGCATGTTTTGGGAGTAGCTTCTACCCAAATGAAGTAGGCTAAAGACCGATCACCCTATGCCTCAAAACTGCGATGCCAAATGTATTAATTTTATACTATTATATATTACTGGGACCTCTCTTATGAAGCTATCCCATTTATTGGCCCGAGCTTGTCTCGATATCATGGTATCATCCCAGCCACAGCGAGCTTTGGATAATATCCACTTGAGTTTGAAAGTTGGGACCACGTAAGCTCTATCATTGGTATGTCGATTAAAATGAGTCTCCCATTGCTCCTCATGATTTCGATTATGTATATTCATCTTTATTGAATTTATACATTGATACATGTCCTAAAGCAAGTTTCTCGAATGTTTAGTTTTACTTATAAATATTAGATTTGACTTTGAGTCAATCAATTCGGTTATGATGTACGTTATGTTATAATAGAGATCATGATTTCAATAGGTACATGTAGCCCTACTCTCGAATTCTTATGCTTATGTTTACATTATGCATTGTCTTTAAATGATTTTATTTACTTAGCGGTTTTTACTTAACTTACATACGGGTACATTCCACGTCTTATTGCATGCTCTATGTTGTATGATTTCATGATACGAGACTCGGCTCTCCAAGCTGGCCTCGTTCATAGTGCATCTTCTATGATAGCATAGATTCTTGTGGGTGATCCTCATCTCACGAGAGACTACACACTATTCAGGTTTCTTCATGTATTTTCGGTTTCGGCTTGTTGTGTTAGTTGGGGTCTTCCATCAACTCATCATGTTTCGAGAGCTTTTCATAGAAAAGATAATATTCAGCAGTTGTGTATTACGATGTTATCGATTAGAACTTCAACTATGATTATCTTGATTCTTCTATTTTGTGTCGACTTAGATATATGCTTATGCCACGAGTAGCTTGAGTCTCTTGGGAGCTCCTTGTCCGTGTTAACGATTTGGGCCTTTGTTTGGGTCGTGGCATTAAGTGAGGCGGTTGAACTAAATTGTGCGACAAGTGGGAGAGTTTATATGATATATAACCATGTGAGCTAGCATGGAGTCAGATGTATACACCACAATCGGAGAAAGCCACTATACCTTGCTGGGTATAGTGGTGAAGGCTAGTGATCTAATCTTTGAGACCATTCGGGCTAAACATACGGTGGCAAATGTAGTTCTAGGAACTTGGGTGCAGTGGCGGTCCATTCGATGCTAAGTACTACTCCCACTAGATAGTTCTAAATTGACTACTAAACCGATAACTCGGGCTAGGGTCTGGACTAAGTCGAGATACTTATTTGAAGTAACCAGTATGTAGGGCCAGGATAAACTGGCAGTGCTCTAAAATTTGGTGCATATTTGGAAGCGTCGTAACCATCTAGAGAACTAACTTGTGCAGAAACTAGGGAGTATTGCGGCGAACTCTCAAGATCTATCTATTGTCAAATTGATCGGTGACTTGCGAAAGGTACTAAAAGTAATTGCATTTGGCCAGTTAACATGCAAACCAAACTGCGAACTCACATGATAGTAATAACATGAAAATTCAAGAACTAATAGAGTTAAGCAACAATAATCAATCAGCCCATGCATGACCCATTTACTACATTTCGTGGAACTAGGACTAAAACAATATTTCATGAAAAGAGTAGCGACATGTGACAAATAGTGAGAACATTGCAAGGATTCACAAGAATTTTTATTCCTGAAAGTATTCATAATATGGCGAAGCTAACCCTATTTCTTATATTCAGGGATAAGACTGATATAAAATTATAGAAGGGTTTTGGGGTGCAAGGAAAGGGTAATCCCCCTTATTGAATTCCCACATACACAGTGAATCCCGAGGAAAAACTGGAGAATCGAGAAAGAAAACTTAACTAGCTTGCTACGAAGCTGCACAGTAGATCGTACTTCTTATCGGTTCCTTGAAGGAATGAGGGAGAGAGGGTCAACTATACCTCTAAAATCCCTCCCTAAAACACCTAAATGACATAATTTAGAAGATAAAGATGAAAGTTACAAAAATTCCCTTTGAGATAGAGATCTAAAAGCTTCCCATCGGGATCCAACGGAGCCACGCAAAGTGCGTTGGTTGACACCGCTACCATTGGGACGATCAGTCTGACTGAGATCTAGGCTCTTGAACTTAGCAACGAAAGGGGACCACGACTCTTTGGATGAACCAACGAGGTTGTTGGTACCTCTCACAGCCCTTTGGAAAGTTTTCGAGCAAACACTATGAGCCCCTCTGGACGAAACATGACTGTTGGTAAAGACCCAAGAGTTGCGGTAACTGCCCTTTGTCACCACTGCCTTGACTTGAAGGTTCACGGATCTAGTGGCAATTGAAATAACCGTCGTTAGTTCCACTTGTTACTTAAGGAAATGTTTGGATGATTACATCGCTTGATCAACAGCGACTTGGCCAAAGGCGACTCGTTACTCTTCCTTAACATCATTGCATGGTGTGGTTCCCAAATGAAAAACTTGCATATCCAAAAATGACTTCGGCCACAACGATCAGTTGGTGCTGACAATGACTTCGTTGTTTGAAGGTATGGTCGACCACAAATTTTCTAGTTCTTTATGGTTTTTCATGCAAAGTACGAGTTTAATTAAGGGAAAGTTTTGGGGGTGTTACGGTATTTGAACCTATAGTTAGAAGGAAGCAATTATGCGTAAGTGTTAAGTAAGTAAGAAGATTAAGAGTTGGAAAAAATGGAACAAGATTAGTTAGGTGCTCGCTAACTTAGTTAGGCTTATAGCGGCAAGTCGGTGCACCACTTAGGTGAAATGAACCAAGTTGTGTAAAGTAGTACAATACTTACGTAAGTTAATGGACCTAATGATAGACTAAATTAAGCTTAATGATGGACCAACAAGTGTCACTTCTCGAATATAGGCGGATCGAGACACGAGACAAGGAACCCTAAGAGCTCCAAGTCAACATTAGCATGATCATGACATCTAAACTAAACATAATAATGCGAATTCTAACATATATATAAAATAGTAGAAGCACAAGAAAATCGATAATATCGAATATCTAAATACATATCGGTGATATGAAAGTGAAAACATACTATGTTTGATAAGCCATTACATCTTGACAGTTGATGGGACAGGCAGAACTAACTCACTAAAGTGAAACTAATGATGCGAATACAACTAGAAAAGGGTCCTCGAAGGATGAGGACTCAGCTGCATGGAGATGCTACTCTAAAGATACGGCTAACGAACGGGGGCGAACACGAATGTACGAGCCAGTATCATAAATGATACAACATAGAGTATGCGGTTAGTACGTGGAATCTACGGAGTATGCAAGGTAAGTAAAACCGTTAAGTAAGAAAAATCGAGAAATCATGCATATCATAAAACATTTCATCATAAGATTATGAGAGTTGGGCTTGCATGCCATATGCGAAAATGTGATTAAACATAATTGAATATCATAACTAAATCGAATGACCCCAAGAAAATGAAACTGATTATTCATAAGTAAAACTGAACATTGGTTCAAACACCTTTAACATAATATACTAGCCGATAACATGCATAACTGAAATTATGAAGAATAATGGGAACCCATCCTTATAGCGAACATTACCAGATAGAGCTTATGTTGGTTAGACTATTACACTCAAGTGGGCGAAATAGTCCAAAGTCTTTCCGGGGCTAAAGATTCTACCATGATATTGATATCCAAAGCCCGAAAGCCGCAGGGCGGGAAGCTCATGAGGAGGTCCCAAATAATAGGAAAATACCTACATTGGCACGTGAGTGCGATCACGGGCAAAAAATATCGTGATGATAAACACCAACTTAAATTAGTCTTGTTGTGTTAAATTATTTTATACATTTTCATGTATTTTATATAAATGTGAAGATATGTGCTAACCAACATGATTAGCCTTTGTTTTGTAGAGTTTTGATGACTTTTGAGGAGCTAATCCATGAGTTGTGGTGAAGTAAGGCTTGGAGACGGAATCAACACGCGAACGTCGGCAAAGGAGGCCCAAACAGCCCACACAACGCGTCGGCAACGTGCACGGCAGGCAGGCTGCCCAAAGCAACCCACCTGTGGCATTGGCAACGTGCCACAGCGACGAGCACACGACCAAGAAGGAAACGCCTTGTTGCCCAACGGCGTGCCACGCTATAGCAGGTGTTGTTCCGGTGAGCTTTCGCGATGCCTGCATTGTCCACGGAGGTAGTGCTCGCGATACCCTCCGTGACACGGAGCCGTCACGCAGGCTAAATTATGCAGGTTCTCCATTTACTATAAATAGGACCCTTAGCTCGTAATTCCTTTTGGTCACGATTTTTATTACGGAAGCGCTAGGAGTGAAGGGAGAAGTGGGAGAACTCAGCTAGGGTTTGTCAAATTCCCTTCTCATCTACCAAACTCGTGTAAGTATGTAGTTTAGGAGTAGATTAATAGTAGTGTAAGTAGTTTATGAACATGAATGGCTAGAACCCTTTCTCTAGGGTTGAAGCCATAGTTATGATTGTGATTTTATGAAATTGTTTTGGAATTAAGTTATTGATTGTTATTTTGTCTTGCATTACGATTTGTTGGTTGTTTTATGATTGATCACCATGAACATATTTGTTAGCAGGTAATAGCTTGACATTACTAGGTAGGACATGAAATGTGAGGCGTAAAGTAATCTCGGGAGAGGTTACGTGTTTGGATAGAAATATACCTAACAGCGCTTGGTTGACAACGGGGTTATGAAAGACCAACTTGGGATGTCGCATCACCACTCGAAGAAGTAGTTGTGAGGCTAAGTTGAGTTAAATGGTTAAGACGCACGAAAGTCCCTAATCGTTTCCCCCTTAACCACAACATAATTGATTGCCGCGACTAGAAAATTAAACTCCTCGCTCACAATGATGCGGTGAGCTAGATTGTCGTGTTTAGAGGCTCAAGAAACCATGAACATGCAATTCCAGTTATGTGAAATAACAATTGATAGTTCATGCTTATTCCATTGCAAATGTTATCGCATGATTATCTGGTTTTAACTACATGTTGCTCCTAGGCCAATTTTCGAATATTTCGTTGACCCAAACTTGAAGCTTAATTTATCTGTCCGAATTTCTATGAAATCTTGAGGCACGAGTTACTTGACTCTTAGCCTGTGGTGCTATACAATACTCCAAAAAAACTTATCTGGTCTCTCATTCGTTTTCCAATGAAGTTGAACCAACATATTGCGATAAAGTGAATCATAACAATACATGAAAAATCTAAAATCATAACATGAGGAGCCTTGGATCAAGAAACCATACCATAGTAGAAAGAAGTGAGAGTCTAGACTCCAAAATCCATGTGGTAAGCTAATAACATGAACACAGAGATAAATCATGAAATATACTTGATCATATGGGCTTGCCCAAACTTAAATCATATGGGCTTGCCCAAACTTAAACATACTTGAAATAGACTTTGATAGTCAAAATATGAATGTAGACATGGGTAATTTTAAATCATACTTTCATCATATACATCTCATCATGCTTGAAAACATATATCATAATCTCATCTTTTCATGAGCTTTCATAATTGAACATCATAATTTGTAAAACTTTGAAAACATGAATTGTAATTGAAAAAATTATAAATCATGCCCGTGAATCATAATTCAACATTAGAAATATGAATAGTTTATACCCATGATAGATACTTAGAGAATTCACAAGTTGGGTTAAAACCCCATAGATTCATCAACTAAATTTCCATGTATTTGAGAAGGAATTGGTCATGGGAGTGGATGGATACACCCATTCATAACCCTACATACCCGGGTACATCTGATTTCTAAACGTTCTTGAATTCCCAAAGGAAATTGGAGAAGACTTGATGAATTTCTAAGCTTGATCACCCTTAGGAACTTCTAGGCTTGAATGCATGGAAAGGGATAGGATTAGAATGAGATAAACCCTCTTAAAACACACTTATCTAAGCTTAAAACTATGTATTTTAAGTCTTAGGGACTTAGGAATTATGGAAAAACCCTTACTAAATTCGTAGGAAAAAGCCATACTGCCAGTCCCAACAAGGAACTAGACGACTCGTCCCCCATGACCACGACTCGTGGCTTGCTCACGTTGCCTACACTGGAAACTATGCATCTGCTGGCCACCACGAGGGACACCACGACTCGTGGTGTACCCAACGACTCTTGGTGATCAAGTCGTGATGAACACTGCCAAAAATTCACACCTTCATGCCGGCCCCTAACCACGACCGACTCTATGACTCGTCTCCCTGACAATGAGTCGGGCTTGTATCGTGCTAAACCCCCAATCCACAAAATCCAACCAACTTTCCCTCCACTCCATGAGTCACCTAATGACTCGTGGTGTTCCTCACATGTCACTGGACAACTAGTCCGGTGACCTGGTGTAGAAATTCCTATTTTCACCATTTCAAGCTTCTGGTCTGATCTTAGGGCTTTCGGTGTATTACAATATCTCCCTCATGGGAACATTTGTCCTATAATATGGATGAACATACTAAAAAGCCAAGAAATGCAACTACCATACTAAATACTGAACATTTAAAGCTGAAAACTAAAAGAGTGACTGACTCCGAACTAAAATTACATGACTGAATTGAATTCCTGAATCACACATAGATACATTGACATGAAAGAAACTGTGGCACATGATTTGAGCATGAAACTGAATAGAATACTAGGGAAGGAACTGATACCTCAAGATAAAACTGAGCGAGATGGAATAAATGCGGGTATCTAGCCATCATATCTGCTTCGGCTTCCCACGTAGCTCCCTCAACGTGTTGATTCCTCCACAAAACTTTCACTGAAGCTACTTCCTTGTTTCTTAGCTTCCGAACCTAATGATCAAGTATTTCCACTGAAATCTCCTCATAGCTAAGGCTATCCTTCACACCTACGCTCTCCACCGGGAAAACCAAAGTTTGATCACCCAAGCACTTCTTTAAGAGTGATACATGGAAAACTGGATGCACCGGAGTCAATTATGAGGGAAACTCCAATTCATATGCTACCTTTCCAACACGTTTCACAATCCTGTATGGAACAACAGAATGATGATTAAGTTCCCCCTTCTTTATGAATCTCATCACTCCCTTCATGGGAGGCACCTTCAGAAACACCGAATCATCAACCTCAAACTCAAGTTCTCTCCTCCTCACATCCGCATAGGACTTTTTGATGACTCCGGGTTATTTTCAACCCTTCTCTTATAAGCTAAACTTTCTTCAAAGCCTCATGAGTGAAATCTGGTCCTATCAACGTAGCTTCACCATCTTCGAACAAACCAATTGGCGATCTACATCTCCGCCCATAAAGAGTCTTAAACGGAGCCATTTGAATGCTGGAATGGCAACTGTTGTTATATGTTAACTCAATGAGAGGTAAATGGTCATCCCAACAACCTTGGAAATCAATCACACACGCTCTCAACATGTCCTCAAGAGTTTGAATGGTCCGTTCAGACTGACCTTCTTTTTGCAGGTGAAAAGCTGTGCTAGGCTTGACCTAAGTACCAAGTCCCTTCTGAAACGATCTCCAAAATCGGGAGGTAAACTAAGTACCTCTATCTGATATGATAGACAAGGGCACTCCATGCAACCAAACTAGCTCTCAAATGTACAACTTAGTATAATCTTCTCCTAAATCGGTAGTTTTGACCAGTAGAAAGTGAGCTGCTTTAGTCAACCTGTCTACAACAACCCAAATAGATTCATACTGTCGACGAGTACAAGGCAACCCCATAATGAAGTCCATATTGATTTCCTCCTACTTCCAAGTATGTATAATAATGTCTTGAAGCACACCACTAGGTCTTTGATGCTCAACCTTCACCTGTTGACAATTCGGAACTTAGCCACAAACTCTGCTATGTCCTTCTTCATGCCATTCCACCAATAGACTTCTCATAGGTCACGATACATCTTGGTGGCAACTGGATGTAGAGAATATCTAGAACCATGAGACTCATGCAACATCCGCTCCCTCAAGTCATCAACACCCGTTACACACAAATGACCCTGATATGGTAGTACACCATCTCCCCCTTGGGAGAAGACATCCACCTTCTAATTTTGAATGGCTTCCTTCAACTTTACCAAAATAGGATCATCGTCTTGTCTGGCTTTGAGTTTGGTCACCAAGGAAGATTTTGATCCATTCTAAACAATGGCACCACCAATTCGTCTAGTCAACAAGATGAACTCCTAGCAGTGCAAGCCAATGCACATCCTTCACTAACTCTTTCTTCTCCTTATCTACATGGGTCACACTTTGCATAGAAAGCCTTCTAAGAGCGTCTGCTACCATATTAKCCTTKCCCAGATGATAAAGGCCGCTCATATCATAATCTTTAAGAAGCTCCAGCCACCTTCTTTTATGTAGATTTAGATCCTTTTGGGTAAAYACGTACTGTAGGATTTTGTGGTCTGTAAACACATATACATGGACCCTGTACAGATAGTGTCTCCAAATATTCAAGGCAAAMACTACTTCTGCTAAMTCGAGGTCATGAGTCATATAGTTCTTCTCATGAACTTTTAGCTGCCTGGAAGCATAAGCTATGACTTTACCATGATGCATTAATACACAACCAAGGACGATCCTTGAGGTGTCACAATATACCACAAACCCATCGGTACCCTCAAGTAGAGTCAACACTGGTACTAAAGTGAGTCAAGTATTCAACTCTTAGAAGCTCTTCTCATAAGTCTGCGACCATTGAAACTTCACTTTCTTTTGGGTCAACTTAGTCAACGGTGCTGCAATGGATGAAAACCCTTCAACAAACCTCCAGTAGTAGCTAGCTAAACCCAAGAAACTTCTTATATACAAAGGACTCAATGGTCTAGGCCAATTCGTCACCGCTTCTATCTTTTGAGAGTCCACCTATACACCCTCACTTGACACCACACGACCCGAAAATGCTACTGAGACTAACAAAAACTTGCACTTGATGAACTTAGCATATAATTGGCGATCCATAAGAGTCTGTAGTACCACCCTCAAATGAGTAGCATGCTCCTCCTCGCTCCGAGAGTATATGAGAATGTCATCTATAAACACGATAATGAACATATCCAAATACGGCTTGAATACCCTATTCATCAAATCCATAAAATCTGCATGAGCATTTGTTAGTACAAAAGATATAATTACAAACTCATAGTGACCACACCGAGTTCTGAAGGCTATCTTCGGAATGTCAATCTCCCGAACCCTAAACTGATGATATCCGAATCTAAGGTTATCTTTGAAAAACACTTAGCACCCTGAAGCTGGTCAAACAAGTCATAAATTCTAGGGAAAGGATACCTTTTTTTAATTGTCACCTTGTTCAATTTTCGATAATCAAAACACATCCGAAGGGAACCATCCTTCTTTCGGACAAAAAGAACTGGTGCACCCCATGGGGATTTGCTAGGTCTGATGAAACCCTTGTCTAAGAGATCCATTAATTACTCCTTCAACTCCTTTATATTAGCTGGAGCCATTCTGTAAGGAGGAATAGATATAGGCTGCATATCGGGAAGAAGGTCAATACCAAAATCGATCTCCCGCTCTAGAGGAATTCCCAGTAAGTCATCTGGGAACACTTCTAGATATTCACACACTATAGGAACTGACTAGATAATCGATGTTTCAGACGTAGCATCTTTAACCCTAACTAGATGGTACCCACAACCCTTAAAAATCATCTTCTAGCCTTAAGGTAGGAAATGAAGCAACCTACATGCACAGCTGAACTACCCTTCCATTCTAGGACCGGCTCACTCAGAAATCGGAACTCTACCACACGGGTCCTACAATTTACTGAGGCATAACATGCATGTAGCCAATCCATGCCAAAGATAACATCAAGATCTGTCATGGCTAGTTCTGCTAAATCTATTGAGGTGACTTTCTGAAGGACTATGAAAGGGCAATTTCTATATACCCGTCAAGCTATAACTGAATAAGCAACTGGAGTAGAGACTAAGAAGGGTTCTAGTAGGATCTCAGGATTGACTCTGAAACTACTAGAAAAATAGGGCATCACAAAATATAAGGTAGCCCCTAGATCTAACAATTCATATACATCAAGGTGAAATACTCGTAACATACCATTGACCACATCTAGAGAGACCTTCTGCTCCTGGTGAGGCGCGAGGGCATAGAGTTTGTCTGACGCTGACCATCACCTACACTAGTGGAGGCTCCTTGCTGAACTAAGCATGTTGGTGGAGCTGCTAAACTAGTGGTCGGGTCTCGGCCTCTACAATGGCCCTATCTAGCTATTGGGCTATCTCTAAGCGTATTTTTGGGCTTCCCACACCCGAAATAGGCACCTGTACTTGCTAAGCACTGGCCAGTGTAACTCCGACCATACCTTTCACAAGATGGAATACTGGGCTCCACAGATATACTCCCCTAACCCAAGAGCCTGATGCTCGTTCCCTTTGATCGTGCCTAGATCTGGATGACACACTTGCTGCTGACGGTGCTGGGGCTGATGATCTCTGGTAGGACTGCTAAAGGTACCCACAACTAGGTCTATGCTGGGAGAATCCAAAGCTATCAGTCCTAACCCTCTTAGCCTCTCTCTCTCTCTCTCACTCACATGCACCGCCTCCATCTGCTGGGCATACAGAACTATCCGTGATAAGTCAATGTCCTGATAAAGCATCGCAGTCCAGCAATCTTTGACCAAATAGTCTGCTATCCCATTCACGAACCGACTCACTCGATCCCTCTAGTTTGCCACCATCTTAGGTGCATATTTGGATAGGCAGGTGAACTCTAGAGAATACTCCTAGACCATCATGCTATAATGTCTCAAGTTCACAAATTCAGCTACTTTGATCTCCCTCATCTCACGGGGAAAGAACCGATCCAAAAAYRCGGTATGGAACTCATCCCAACTAATAGGGTCTKCTCCAACTACTGTACCATCCTTCCACTGTCTRAACCAAATATGTGCAACCCCTTTTAATTGATAAGAGKMTAAGTTTGCGCATTCCTACCCTGTCACYYGCATGATTTGGGTGATTTTCTGAATTTCATCAATAAACTCATGTGAATCGTCATCCACCTTCAATCCGAGAAACTCTGGAGGGTTCATCCTAAGAAAGTCCCTGACTCTTGCCGCTGCCGCATTCCCATTCTGGGGGACATGCATTAGTGCCTGTTGGTTGACTTAGGCAGTCAAAGCCAGAGCTAGCATCTGAATGGCATCCCTAAACTTTGCATGGGTCAACTGCTCGGGCACATAATCCTCAGGGGCTAGTGGGGCTTGCTGGTTCCCATCTCCATTTCTATTCTCATGGCCATTCCCATTTTCATTTCTTCTTCCGTTAACTAGGTGAGGATACATGATTATCCAAATGCGTATAACATGAGTTAGAAGGATAGAGAGACACTTCATTGCACGACATAGATCATGAAAGAAGGGAACATTTTCTAAAATGTTTTGTAGCATCTTCATCGTAAATGTGGCGCGCTTCATACCTATGAAAAAGACTCTACTTAATATGTCTTGCAAACATCCTAGGATGCTTCAAAATCTAATGCTCTGATACCAACTTTGTCATGACCCAAACATAGGACCATAGAGACATGGGACAAGGGACCCTGAGAGGATCCAAGTCGACCTATGGCCTGAACATGACATCTAAACTCAACATAATAATGCAGAACTCTAACATATATAAAATAGCGGAAGTCGGAAAATATAATAAAATCGAATATCTAAATACATTATAGTGATCTGAAATTGAAAACATACTATGTCTGATAAGCCTCTACATATTGACGAGTTGATGGGACAAGACCCCAATTAACTCACTAAAATTGAAACTGAAGATACTAAATACAATTGGAGAAAAGGGTCCTCGAAGGATGAGGACTCACCAACTCTGGTTGGAAATGCTACTCTGAGGATTTGGCTAACGGCGAGGATGAACCTGAATGTCCAAGCCTGTATCATTAAACGATACAACATAGAGTATGCGGTCAGTACGTGCAATGTACCGAGTATGCAAGGTAAGTAAAACCACTAGGTAAGCAAAAATCAGAAATCATACATATCATAAAACATTTCATCATAAGAGTCTGAGAGTAGGGCTTGCATGCTATATCTGAAAATGTAATTAAACATAACTGAATATCATAACTGAATCCAATGACCCAAAGCCAAAACTAATTATTCATAAGTAAAACTAAAATTGGTTCAAACCTGCTGTCAATATAATATCCTAACTGATAAACATGCATAACTGAAATCATGAGGAACAATGACGTCTTATAACTGACATTACCACGACAGAGCTGACATGGTCCCAACTATTACACTCAAGTGGATAGAGCCATCCAAAGCCTTTCCAGGGCTAAGGATTCTACCATGATATCCAAATCAAGCTGAGGGCCCTTGGGGGCAGGTAAAGCTCACAAGTGAGGTCCCAAATAATCTAAAGATACCTACATTGGCACGTAATTCTTAGGCACAGGGTTGACTGACCCTTAGCTTATTCGGTGCTAGGAACAACTCCCAAAAAATGCATATGCTCTCCATCATTTTTCAATGAAGCTGAACCATCGTCTTGCGACAAAGCTAAATCATAACAATACATGAAAAATCTGAAATCATAATATGAGGAGCCTTGTATCAAACCATACCACAAGCTGAAAAGAGTGGGAGTGTAGACTCCAAAATCCATGTTGTAAGCTAATAACATGAACTTGAGATAAATCAAGAAACATACTTGATCATATGGGCTTGCCCAAACTTAAACATATTTGAAATAGACTTTTATAGTCAAAACATAAATGTAGACATGGGTAATTTGAAATCATGGGTAATTTGAAATCATACTTTCATCATATACGTCTCATCATGCTTGAAAACATAGATCATAATCTCATCTTTTCATGAAATTTCATAATTGGGCATCATAATTTGTAAAACTTTAAAAACATGAATTGTAATTGAAAAAATTATAAATCATGCCAATGAATCATAATTAAACATTAGAAACATTAATAGATTAATCCTATGATAGATACTTAGATAATTCACAAGTTAGGTTAAAACCGCATAGATTCATCAACTAGAATTTCCATGAATTTGATAAGGAATCGGGCATCGGTGTGGATGGATACACCCATTCATAACCCTACATACCTGGGTAATTCTGATTTCTCAACCTTCTTGAATGCCCAAAGGAAATTGGAGAAGACTCGATGAATTTCAAAGCTTGATCACCCTTAGGAACTTCTAGTCTTGCATGCATGGAGAGGGATAGGTTTATAATGAGATAAACCCTCTTAAAACACACTTATTTGAGCTTAAAATAGCATAGTTTAGGTCTTAGGAACATAGGAATTATAGAAAACCCTTCCTAAATTCACAGAAAAAAGGCATACTTTCAGTCCCAATGAGGGACTGGATGACTCATCCCCCATGACCACGACTCGTGGCCTGCTTCCGTTGCCAACACTGGAAACTATGCCTCCGCTGGTCACCACGAGGGAAACCATGACTTGTGGTGTACCCAACGACTCATGGTAATCAAGTCATGATGAACACTGCAAAAAATTAACACCTTCATGCCGGCTCCAGACCACGACTAACTCCACGACTCAATTACCTGACCATGAGTCGTGGCTTGTCTCGTGGTAAACTCTCAATCCAAAAACTCCAACCAACTTTCCCTCCACTCCACGAGTCACCTAACGACTCATGGTGTACCTCATGGGTCACTGGACGACTCGTCCTGTGACCTGGTGCAAAAATTCCAATTTTCTCCATTTCAACCCTCGGGTCTAATCTTAGGGATTTCAGGGTATTACAACAAGTGACACCAAATCTATCCAAAAATTCTAAGACTAGCTAGCGCAAAAGAGGCATGAATTAAGGTTAAGTAGGTGCATCATCTACTTAAAATTTTGAGCTACTTAAAGGGGCCAAGTAGGTGCATCGCTAACTAGAGAAATTATCACCCAAAAGAGGGACCAAAAGAAGCCCAAAAGTTAGATTAATTAGAGGCCCAAAATTTGAGAGAAAGGCAGGCCAAAATTTTGACTCAACTTGGCCCAAAACTTTAACCCAACTTGCCCCAATTAGGTCAAAAAGAGGGAGGTCAAGGGGATCCTTTTTAAGGGAATAATGTTGGATATTTTCTCACATAGTTTCTCAGCAGAAATCAGAAAATATTACATGTTCTCTCCCCTTTCTCTTCTTGCAAATACTGCCGCCCAAAATCCCCAAGTAGGATTCTTGGAAAGTCGTCAAATTTCCAGCCAAGGTAAGCATGTGTGTAATGTCTTGACCAAGGATTAGGCTTGGCTAGTACCCGATGTCATTATTCGCTCAAGTGAACCACATACATGGAATAAATGATAGAGAATTCATCTAACATAAGCGAAAAATTAATAGCTTATTTGTTTAAACGATAGTACTAAATAAATAAAAAAAGCCTGGCCAAGTTTACATCATGAATATACTAGACTCATGCACATAATCTATGAAGCTTCTTGTCATAAATGAACTAATATATTTACTGGGACAAGGAACCGACATACCTCTAATAAAAAACTAGTAAAGTTGAACATAATAACTAATCCCAAAACAAGCATAGCTCACTAAAAGTTGAATATGTAAATCATAATGTGCACCTTGATCATTGTTCTAAGTAGCTGACTCTGCATTTAAAATAATGCAGCACCCTCAGCAAAAAAGACAAAAGTACATATAGAATAGGAGTATATGTAAAATGGATTAATGAAAACATGAATATATCTGAAATAGAAGGACAATCGGAAAATGTAGACATAACATGAAGGTTTCAAGAATCCAAACTCAATGAGTTGGCCTTATTAT
>JACEIK010003407.1:22963-50420 GCA_018107945.1 Datura stramonium | reverse complement strand
TTGACACTAATTTGGAGCAATTCCACTTACCTTAGCTCGGTAGCACGACGATTCGCCGGCCGAATTTCACGAAACTAAACCCGTAGGAATGCTCCTTTCTGCTCAATACCTCGGTATCTAGGATTAATTCGAGTTTGGACCGCGTTTGGCGGCGTAATCGGATGAGAAATGGATAGGGTTGTTCGTTTCTCCTTCTCTTTGGTTTACTATCTGTTCTTACTGGAAATTTTAAGTTAAATGAAGCAAAAACCGAAGTTTGGAGGTTTCTATACTTGGGGCTGCACCTCATCTCCGTGACACGCTGTGTATCGCGTAGCCTAGCCTCCGTGAAACGCTGTGTATCGCGGAGGTGAGCCTCTGTGACACTCTATCCATCGTGGAGGAGGTCTTCCAGCCTCCTCTTGCGATGGTTCGACGTGTCACTTATCCGGTCTTTTCCCGGGCCTTTTCCTAGCATGTATGGCATTCGAAAACTCTTAACCAACATGCGAATAGGCCATGTACATGTTGTAAATTTACGGGGTGTAACAACATCAACCTGTGGCTTCACTTGTTCCCCATATTAACAACACAATTTCCCTCATCACTACATGGAGAATCAACAATAGGTAGCACAATTTTTCCACTTCTAGTGACAATAGCCATATAGTGAGCTAATCGAGAGTAGTTAGTCCAAGACTTATGACGAGGGCAAAATATGAACACCTAAAATCTATAAGGAACATTAGATGAATATAGTTGTTAGTTTTTCATTAAATTCACCAACATAGATCACTAATAAAATAAACCTACTACGTAATGAAATCATAGTTAACATAGTACTAGTTTCTTCTCATATATTTGATACAATCGAAATAGTAGTATAAATTACTTCTTTTTGTTGCAGACCCCTCTCTCTAAAATACTAACAACCAATTGAATACTCACTGTTAACACATTATTTCTCACCTATTCGTTGTGGGATTCAATTTCAACCTAGTTAGGTTACTATTTGATAGCGACCACTTTATACTTCATTGTGAGGTGTACTTTGAATATGATCAAATTTTAGTGCCGTTGTTGGGAAATACGATTTAGAAATAGTTAAATAGTTTTAAATTCATTATGTAGTCCATAATTCTTGTATCACCTTATTGTTATTTTGTTTTTGTTTTTGTTTTGTTTCTTACGTTTTAGTTGGTTTTTATTTTTACTATGGCATCATGAAATAAAAAGGGGTTTAGTTGTTGCAACCCATATTTTGATGACCCATGTCCATATTATGGAGAATCCCATTTTTGGCTAGATTGTGAAGATGTCCTAGGAAGAGAGGTGTGTACCTTCTCACTCTTATGATGGGTATAATTGAACTTTATGTGTGGTCATCGTGGACATTGGGGTGACAGTCCTAATTATTTCGGTAATCAATCCAGTTGTTATAAAAAAATGCTAGTTGTGCTTTTGAGTTTGACAAGAATAATGACATGACATGTGAAGAACAAAGCACTACATATGAATGCATGGAATCCATGATCCAAACTTTTTTAGAGTGTGAGTCTAACTTGGAGAAGGATGCTGACTCCTCAATGCCCATCGAATTGTCTATCCCTGCAGAAGAAATGATTGAAGAAGAGATTTGAAGTTCAATTTATGAACCAAAATATCTTTATGACCACAATGAAAATTGTGAAATTGAAGAAGAGCAAAAATTTGAAGAAGAAATCTCTAGTTCTCAAAAAGAAGAAGTTGAGAAGATATTTAGAAGCATAATGGTGAGGAATGAACAATGGGACCGAGTCTTGACTAAATGGTGGGAAAAAGTTCAACATGATGATGAGGAATTTATTTGAAACATGGATTTTTCCATGGGAGGACTTTTACAAGCTTTACAATCTCATCATGAAGCAAAACCTGACCAAGCGAAAATTGTGAGCCACGATTGGCTATCAAAGCAAGCTCAACAACTTAATGTATATGGCTATCAGCATGAAGGCATTTCAAGGCCGATATAATACTTCTTAGCAATGCATGCGGAGCAAAGTCAAGAACTGGAGCAGTTAGAAATTGCTACCCAAGAATTGGAGGCCAAATTAAATAATGCTATAATTAAGGCATGCAATGCTCAACATCCATTTTACATGGGTAGTAGTTGTGTTGGTTACCAATGAAGAAGAGGTCAAGATGGACTTTGAAGAGCTAAGATTAATTTGACAACCAACTAACTCAACAATAATGCAAGATTCCGAAATTTAAAAAGTGACACTAGATTTGCGAAGAAAAGTCCATAAAATCATTTTTTAGGACTCTAGTGCATTTGAGAGTGAGGGTTTCAAGAAGGTAGCATGCTTGAAAATGGAGCTACATAGACAACATTCCAATTATATTTCAATATTATACTTGGTTAACGATATGAAAATTGTGACAATCGAGTCTATGGAAATTTTTTGAGAGGAAGATCAAATTTCCTTCATTTTAATGTTTGTCATGCCAACAGGGCGAAATTACATCCCTCATTTAATGGTCAAGAAGTGCAAGATGTGACATCTATTACATGGTGCCTCTATTTTTACACCACACCCCTTGAGTGGAGTAGAAAATTGGAAAAAAATAAGGGGTGCAATTCATAAGTTCAATGTGAAAAGAAAAGTGGTAAAATTGTTGATGTTGTGCCGCGATGTTAAACAAAGTGTTGCTTGGGAAGCAACCCAAGATAACTTAAATTTTTTTTTTCGGATTTGATATATTTGGTCAAGTGTGCAGGAAAGAAATCACAGGTACAAAGTTGGTTTTCGGTGCCACAAAAGAGAAAATGAGACGTATGCCAGGCTTCACACAGAGCAGCATGACATGTACGCTAGACTTCGCAATGAGCTGCACAAAATAGAACACTAATGGTGCATCAAGGAGCACGACATGGAGCTCTAATAGAATAATGAGTCACTTAGACATTTGGAATTTGACTCCTATTCTTGAAAAATAGGCTTAATAATGTGAGACGTTCAATATGGATATATGTGTTTATGTAATCTTGATCACTATTATTAAACTATTTGTGCCACCGTATGTGTGAGTTTTTTGGCATATACTCTATGCTTGCATATTAATGTCTAGAACTTGCCCTGTGTGTATGCTAAGCAAATAAAAATGTTGAATGTAGGAAGTCATATAGACATTTCTTTGGTAGCCTATTTGTATCCTGCTCTTACCTTTTCTAATGTAATTGCCTTAGTTAGCTATTTTTGTGTCGTCGCCTATTCTTCTTATATCCATGTTAAAAGCTAAATCATTTTTGTTCTATTAGCCTTTGTTTGATCCAAATGATTCCTAGGGTACTTTGAAAGAAAAGTTTTGTATGAAAGGAGAACAAGTGAAGAAAAAGAAAAAAGCTTAAGTGTGAAAATTAGAAGAAAAGAATAGGTGAAAATGCAAAATAAAGTAGGTGATGTAGTAGCAAGATGTCTAAATTGAGAAACAAAGAAAAAATGAATGAGCCTGAAACAAAAACAAATGTGTCAAGAATTATCTACTAGTCATCTAACTTGCAAAATGTCAACATAGGGGAAGTATAAGGATAAAAATAGGAAGATAGAATATTTTGCTAAAAATTTGAAAGACTTGTGAAGTACTAAAGTGCTTAGCTATTAGTAAACATTGTGGCTAGATAGTTCCTGCCCATCCCTTAGCCTGCATTATAATCATCATAAGGGCAATCCTATGGTACGTCTATTGTATGAATGTGATGTTCTTTGAGAGAGTGAGCAATATTATTTTATTTATGCCCCAAAGGAACTATGTTATGAATCATGTGAGTAAGGGGAATCTCTATAAATAGAGAGGGGTACATAATGGTAAGATTTTGGTGTATTCTTGATTAATAGATTACACATTTTCATGTTGGTCCAAATATATCTTGTTAGTTAGTTCTAGAAGCTAAGTGGTTTTTCCATATGATATTTTAATATTGATTTTATATGCATATTGACTGGATTATTGAGCATGATTGAATTATCTATTGGACTTGAGTGTAAGTAGACCTATTCCTGAAGTGAATTTTGTGTTTGGATCTATAGTGGGCAGTAGTAGATTATTTGAGGATGAACAATAGTTTAAGTGTGAGGTGGTAATGTTGTTCGTATTTACGCACTTAATTACCATATTTTCCCCATATTTAGCTATGTTTTAAGAATAAATATGGTGCAATTGCTTTGGGTTTGCTTGATATTGATGAAAACAGTGTTAATACACATGATTAGATGTTTGCGGGTTGAAAAGTGCAAAGATTTGGCTCATTTGACCATGAGAAGAAAGTGTTAGTGATCCAGAACTCAAAAGGGACAAGTTTCAGAACAAATAAGAGGTTGGCATCGCTGGAGCCAAGCCTCCGCAAGGAGCTCCGTGTTGCATCTGAGCCAGAACTTTAGTGAAGAAGTAAAACTGCCCCAGCTTTGCCCCTAGCTCCATGTATCAGAGCCATAACACCATATTAAGGTTGGCGCCGCAGAGAAGTTCCACCACACCCAGATGCGCATCGCGTAGGGGAGGTTATCCAGCCAGCTTTTGCAATGTCAAATCTTATTTGAAGCAGGAGAGCTGCAAACTGACCCTACTACTATAAATACCGTAGGACATTTTTTATTAGCCATTCACGCATAATTAGCACATGATTCTAAGGTGTACAATGTATTATTTCATAGCATTGTTGAGAGAGAAAACATCAAGTTCTTGTGATTCTATTTAGCTTTTCATGATTTGTCAAATAAATTCATCTTATTGTAAGTAATCATTATGACTTCTTATATATATTGTGTTATTGTTTCTTCAATCATGAATAGCTAAACTAATTAGCTAGGGTTGTGGGAACCATGACGGAGTAACAAATGTAGGCAAACATAGTAGTGATTTTTGAATGGTGAAATTGATTGTATTTTTATTCTCTTCATTCAACTAGCTTTAGTAGTTGCAAATGTTGAAACGTCATGTATCATCAACTTGCTTGACCAAATATGTTGAAGTTAGGAAAAGAGAATAACAACGAAAATTTGAGACTATCAACCATCATCTAATTGACTTGAGCTTTAACCGAAGATAGTCAATCCAAGACTTATGATAAGGCCAAAATATGAACACCTAAGGTTTGAGAGGATTTAGAGTGAAATTCATTTATGTAGGTAGAGAGACGTTAGATGAACATAATCGTCAGTTTTGCATGAAATTCACCAGGATAGATAACTAATAAAATAAACCTACTACGTTATGAAATCATGGGGAATACAGTCATAGTTTCTTCTCATATATTTGATACAATTAAAATCAGAGTTTAAATTACTTCTTTTTATTGAAAATCTCCCTTTCTGAAATATTGACTATCGATTGAATACTCACTGTTAACGTATTATTACTCATGTATTCCCTGTGAAATTCAACCCCAATCTTTTTGGGTTATAATATTTGGAAGAAACAACTTTATACTTCATTACGAGGTGTAATTTGGGCGTAATCACGAGCCTTAGCAAATTTTTGTTTATTAGAAAAATTTATCATCCAATCTGTTGCTTTTATAATTCCTATTTTGGCCAGTCCCTCCTTGGATACTAATCTTCAACTTTGGTAAAACAGCCTAAGATCAAGGTGGCTGAGCTGAGAGAAAGAAGACAAAGTAATGAGTGTGAAAAGAGGAAGCCGGTTGATGAAAGAAAAAGTGTGTGAAGATAAAAAAAAAAGAAAAAATAAACAAAGGAAAAAAAAAGAAAAAAAGAAGGAATTCCAAAAAATGGTAACCTAAAAAGAATTATTCAGAATAAAATCATCCCCGAATCATATTAAAATAAAGAAGAGAAGGGAAGAAAAGTGCTTAGCAATGAAATGAAAAATAAAATGAAGAAAGTGTAGTGCTCAAGGAGGGTCGAATCACTTATCCCAAATCTACCATACCCATCCCCAAGAGTACATTACAAGCCGAACAAAGTCCTATAGTGATCCTAATCCAACCATCAGAAGGTATAAGCTAGAAAATAAGGGCAAGCCTATGGTATCTGTATCTTTAATGTTTGAACTCCTTTTTGAGTGTGAGTGCTAGTAGTTCTATTTTCCCCATATTAATTAAATATATGTGTGTGGGTGTTCTTTGTTTGGTAAAAGCACTAGGGGGACATTGTTTAACTACTAGTTATGACAGTTGTGCGGCATTGGTGTATGAATTATCATCTGTCAATACCGTACTATAATTCTCTAATCCTTCAATGTCAACTTGAGAAGCTTTAGATATATACATGTATTTTATTTGATAAAAGAGGGGATAGATTGAATAAGATGCATTGCCTATTATTCATGTGACTACCGTAGATTTTTTAGTTTTCTTACGCCTAAGCATCGTTAAATAGAGTCTTTTTTAGTTGCTTGAGGACAAGAAAACATTCTAAGTTGAGGGTTTTGATATGCCAGGATTTCATGAAACAAAATGACTCTTTTCATGAAGGATTTTGTAGTTTTTAAGTATGTTTTTAGTAGATATGATGGTATTTTATGTCTATATGAAGGTGAACAGGTTGCAAGGACCAAGTTAAAAGTTTGAGCTAAAACAGTACAAGTATGGATCCATGGATGCAAAAGAGGAATGATGGAATCACTTCACGAACCGTCTGATCTATCTTGGGTTTGTATCAGAAAGCAGACAAGTTGAGCCTAAGATGACTACTCAATGCATGGTCTATAAACCCAAAGGAAAGACAGTTAAACCTTTCAGTCATTGATAGAGTTCTGCAGAAGTGCTACAAGATCACTACTTGACAAATCATTTGAAGGGTCATAGAAACAAATCACAAACCCGTCCTATCAACTGTTATTCAATATTCCGCAAGGTTGCAAGTGTGGGGTTTCAGAACACTAGCATAATTATGGATCATGAAAGTTTCTATGAGTTGTGGTTTGAGCAGTGGTAATCTTCAAGTTCCAAGCAATTAAAGGTAGCTGATGGAAGACTTTCAACATCCACGTACCGTATTCGGAATGATGGTTCGTGGAGTGCTGACGCGGCTAGCTTCCTAAATTAATTTGGATATGGTTTTCATATCTTATAATAATTTCATTAGCGTTTATTTAATAGGGAAGGCACTCTTATGACATTGTGACATGTGTGTCTTGGAGTTTTGAGAGTAACGATATGACTTTTCTACATTAGCCTTGGATTTTGGAAGTTTAACTCTCTGATCACATATTTTGAATACTATTTTGAATTCTCTTATTCATCATAAGTTATTTTCATGAATTCTTATCAAAATTTTATATTGTTAATGTAAGAATGAGTAGCTAAATCTCATAACTAGAATTGTCAGAACCATGATGGAATAATGAATACGGGTAAAATAAAATAGTGATTCTTGAACGGTGATGATACATGTATTGTTAAACTTTTCATTGTGAGTTCTTTTAAGGGTTGCAAATGTTAGAACCTTCTATAAACCTTAACGTGCTTGAACAAAGAAGTCTAGGTAAGGAAAAGAGATTAACAAAGGTGATTTGAAGCTACCAACCTTCAGATAATGACTTGAGCTCTAATCAGAATAGTCATTCTAAAACAAATGACGAGGTTAACAGGTGAACGCCTAAAGTCCGAAAGGATTTAGAGAGTAATTTATCTAAGAGGGTCGAAAGACGTTAGGTAAATCTTAGTCATCCATTTTGCATGAATATCAAAAGAATAGATCATTAAAGAATAAAACTTGCTAAGTTATGATATTATGGAGAATAAAGTACAGGTTCATTCTCAATTATTGAAAACAATCAAAAGATTCTCAAGTATAAATCTCTAGTTCTAAAACTCTTGCATTATTTTATTTTTGTTTATTACAAAACCCCCTAGAAATATCGACTACCGCATTGAATGCTCACTAAGAATGGTTTCTCGCCATATTCCTGTGGGATTTGACCCCAACCTAGCTAGGTTTTATATTTAATAGTGAATGCTTTATACTTCTTAAGAGGTGTAATTTGGGCGTTATAAATTATACGAGGGTACTCATACTTTCCTATGGGTTTGCATTGATGATTCACAAATTAGCAACCCTATGCCAAGGTATTCTAAATGAAAGTCAAGTACAATTACTTAGCTTATACCAATGTCAGGATTCTCAACTTCAAGATTCAATCAAACACACCTAACTTAATCCCTCAACCCAAGATTTGGCAAAAATAAACTAAGTTTTTACCTATAACACCCCAAAAGTCCTAAGACCATATCCAAGACTTGGAATGAGAACAAGAGATAAAATGAATTTTTTTTTCTAAGAACGACTCAATAGAAGAATCACTATTCTAGCACCCCAAAAGACCCTAAGATCATATCCGAGGGTTGAAACAGATAAATCATGAGAAACTACACCAGATGACAAGAGGAGTCATCAAGTGACCTGTTAGTCCACTTAATGACTCGTCATGTGAGCCGTGGGGTGTAGAAAATTTGAGGAAAAAGTCAAGTTTTAGAGAACCCTGATGACCGGTTTAGTGACCCATCAAGTGACGCAACATGTCATGGTGTGACCTGTTAAGTGTGTAGTGGTGGAGAAAATGTTGAATTCCAGTGTACTAAATGGATTGGGAATGAATCATCAAGTCCCATGACGACCCTTTAAGTAACTAAATGAGTGAGAAAAGGATCAGAGATTGGGTTTTTTCTCTTGTGGTAATTGGTTAGACAACGACTGGTTACTTGACCTAATGAATCATCAAGTGGGTCATTGGGTCTGGCAGGGTCAATTTGCCAGTCGGTTCATTAAGGGTGTTTTCATAATTTCTAATTTCCTAAGTCCTAACCTATGTCTTTTTAAGCCTCCTAAAGAGTGTATTAAGTGTTTTAGTAAACCTAAGCTCTCATTCTACTCCTAACACTCTCATTAGAAGATCAAAATTCCCTAAAGAAAAGCTTGGGTTCTTCATCAAATCTTCCTCAATACCCTTTGGGATTCTAATCTAGTTGAGAATTCTTCAAGCCCAGGTATGTGGAATCATCAATGAGGGATTCCTTCCACCCTCAAGTCGTCCTTAATTTAAAATATGATATTCCCAAACCCCCATGACCTAAATTCGAGATTTATGGATTGGGTTGGATGTTGTTGAAATTCTTCCATGCTCATCTATGGAATGAGCTATTTCTTAATGAAATATATGTTTCCATGATTAGGCTTTTGTGTTTCTAGAAAGTCTCTCATGAAATTTTGAATTCTAAGTTCCAAGCATGATTATGAACTCCTAGGGTTATATTCGATTTGAGTTAAATTCTATGATTCTCTTGTGAATTCAAGTCTCTTAAGTTTTAAATTATATTTTATTATCGTGATGCATGAATTTGACAAGAACCCTTTATGAATTTATGAATTTCAAGATATGGCGATTTTCTCAAGTATGCATGATTTTCATGAATATCAATTTTATGTAATGGCCAACCCACGGGGCTTGTGAATAGCTAGTTCACATATTTCAAGCATGTTTATGTAATTCATGATTTCCACTAACCCATGTAATTTAAGTATGTTTTCATGATTATGACATGAGCACTATATATATTTTGGGAGTAGTATTTAGCACCAACTAGGCTAGAGTTCAGGCAAATCCCGGGTCTCAGAATTATGTGCTAATGTAACCATGATGGGGTCCTCAACGACTGTGTCTACCATGCTCGAATGGGCCACTATGAGTGACATCACAACTTTTCATAGTTCTACCCTTGGCAATGTATGGACACCCTCTCGACTAGGGTTTTATAGGTCAGGCTCCAAGTATACTCACGAGGGGTATGTCAATTATAAGTATCTCCCATTGTTCCTTAATTTCTATATCAAGTATGTTCATGCTTTATGTCATTATGACCTATGGTATATCAACTTTATTTCACAGTTTGGAAGTTTGAGACTCAAGTTCAGTTTATGATTAACAACTAATGTTTTCACTATTTTACTCTCATGATCTATCTTGACATGCATGCATGATTTCATACTATCATTTTACTAGAATGTTTTACTTTCTCTACATACTCAGTAAATTCAAAGTACTAATTGCATACTCTATGCTATATCATCTCATTATATAGGTTAGGATGATCCATCCCAGTCTCCTCTCTAGCTAACACCCGCTCAGTTTAGCTCCACCCCGCTTTTAGTGAGTCCTCATGATTTAAAGATGTCAGTCTTTGTCATATCTTCGTCATGTATTTCAGTTTCAACGTTAGAGGGGTAGTTGGGGGTGTTTTCCCTTTATCACATCAGATATTTTAAAGGGTTTTCAGACTGTCGTATACATGCTTTTCAGCGATGTTGGTTTTTTTACCTTTATGTTGATATGCTTCTCATATTTATGCTATTTCCTGCTTATGTTATTAATTTTTCTTTAATTTATTCTCTTGAGTTGCTATGTATGTATCATGGGTTAGCATGGAGCCATTCGTGGTTCTAGGTCCCGTGTCTCGGTCCAGGGTCTCAGCTCAGGTCATGACAAACTTGGTATTAGAACAAATGTTTACGTGTTTCCTAAGATGTCTGAAAGCCACATTAAGTAGAATCTTTTCCATGGTTGTGAAGCACGTCGTACTTATGGGAAAAGGCTATAAGACGTTTTAGGAAATTTTCCTTCTTTTATGATCTATGCCATGCGATGAAGTACCTCTCTATTCCTCTAACTCATACTATATGCGTTTGTAAAAATATGCCTCCACGTCGAGTCAATGGTAGAAGAGATGACAATGGAAATGACCATGGTAACAGCAACGACGATGAGCATCAGCCAGCCCCACCAGGTCCAGTGATTCCCTTGGTCAAGCAGGTTACCTATTCCGAGTTCGGGGCTACTTTTCAGATGTTGGCTAAAGATATGACAGCCTAGGTCAACAAGCAAGTAGTAGCCCACATCCACCAAAATAGGAATAGTACAGCAGCGAGAGTGTGAGACTTTCTCAAGATGATCCCACCTAAGTTTCTGGGGTCAAAGGTGGATGAGGACCACATGAGTTCATAAAGGAGGTTAAGAAGATCACCCAGATTATAGGGATGAAGGGAGAAGAGAATGAAGACTTAGCCTCCTATCACCAGAAGGGGGTTGCTCATATATGGTTTCGTCATAGAAGAAGAACAGGGGAATTGGTGCAGTTCCTATTGGTTAGGATGACTTTGTTGCCGGTTTCTGGGACAGATTCTTTCCTCTAGAGTTGAGGGAGGCAAAGGCAACCGAGTTAGTTAATCTTAAGCAGAATAACATGACTTTCCAGGAATATTCCTTGGAGTTTACCTGGTTGTCCAAGTATGCACTGGAGATGGTTGCTGATCTAAGAGCTCATATACGCAAGTTTGTGAATGGGGTGGCAGATTTCTTCATCAAGGAGAGCAGGACCACCATATTGATAAATGATATTGACATCATATATGCCAAGCAGATAGAGGTATAGCATATGAAGGAGACGGACAGAGAGGCCAAGACGGACAGGTCAGGGAGCTATAGATACTTCTAGCAGAGGTTCGGTGGCGTACATCACCGTTAGTCCCACTAGAGGTCATTAGCCCCAGCCCCATTATCATCAGCATTCCATCCAGTCCCAGACATGACCAGAGGAGTAGAGCATCATGTTCTAGTGCAGCAAGAACCACCTTGGCTGATGTTTAGTTAGCTCAGATGCTTGTTTTGAGTGTGGTAAACCCGGACATAGGCTGAGGGATTTCCTTTCAGCTAGATAGGGTGATAGTGGGGTCCATACCTTAGCCACCATTTTAGTAACTCCCACAGCTCGCCCATTTCAGTAAAGCGCATCTTTTAGTGCAACGGGCGGACAACGCTACAACAGGTTCTATGCGCTATCATCTTATACTGAGCAGAAGTGCTCACTCAATGTGGTTACTAGTATGTTATGAGTATTCGATCTTGATGTGTATGCATTCTTAGATCCAGGGGCTACATTGTCCTTTGTGACTCCTTATGTTGCTGTTAGTTTTGAATTTCATCCCGAAATCCTGTCAGAACCCTTTACAGTCTCTACCTCTGTCAGTGAGTCAGTGTTAGCTCGACAGGTATACAGAAATTGTCCTATCATGATTCTTCAGAAAGTCACCTCAACCAACATAGTGGAGTAACATATGATCGATTTTGATGTTATATTCAGTATAGATTACTTACATTCTTGTTATGCTTCAGTCAATTGTAGAACTTGTATGTTAGAGTTTTGATTTATAGGTGAACCAGTCCTAGAGTGGAAGGGTAGTTAAGCAATTCCTTTAGGTTGCATTGTTTCCTACCTCAAGGTCAGGAAGATGATATTCAAAGTTTGTGTGTACCATCTAGTTTGGGTTAAGGATGCTACATATGAGAAACCAACTCTTCAGTCAGTTCTTGTTGTATGTGAGTACCCGAAGGTGTTTCCAGATGATCTACCAGGAGTCCCACCCAAGTGGGAGATAGACTTTGGTATTTACCTTCTCCCAAGTACGCAACCTATATCCGTTCCTCCTTATAGAATGGCTCTAGCTAAGCTAATGGAGTTAAAAGAGTAGCTGAAGGATCTTGTAGATAAAGGTTTCATCAGGCCTAGTAAATACCCATGGGGGTGCTCTAGTTCTCTTTGTTTGGAATAAGGATGGTTCCCTTAGGATGTGATTTGATTATCGACATTTGAACAAGGTCACCATCAAGAAGAAGTATCCTTTCCATAGGATTGATGACTTGTTTGACCAACTTTAGGGTGCAAAATTCTTTTCAGAGATATACCTCAGACCCTTCTATCACCAGCTCAGAGTTAGGGAGAGTGACATTCCAAAGAAAGCCTTTAGGACTCAATATAGTCACTATGAGTTCGTAGTTATGCTTTTTGGACTAACGAATTCTCTAAAAACTTTTATGGAATTGATGAACAGGGTGTTCAAGTAGTATTTGGATATGTTCGTGATTGTCTTCATAGATGATATTCTCATATACTCTTGGAGAAGACTCTCAAGGATCGCCACAATTTTCTAAATTTAGTAAGTGTGAGTTTTGGATGAATTTAATAGCATTCATGGGACATGTGGTGTCTAGTGAGGGTGTACAAGTTGACCCTCAAAAGATAGAGGCGTTAAAGAATTATCCTAGAATTATCAGTCCAATAGATATTAGGAGCTCTTGGGTTTAGCTGGCTACTACAGGAGGTTCATTGAGGGATTTTCTTCCATTGCATCACGGTTGACTAAGTTGACCCAGAAGAAGGTCAAATTTCAGTGGTCAATTGCTTGTGAGAAGAGTTTTTAGGAGTTAAAGACTTGCATCACTTCATCCCCAATACTGACCCTACTAGAGGGAACAGATGGCTTTGCTGTGTATAGTGATGCCTCTAGTGTTTGTCTTGGTAGTGTGTTGATGCAATATGGTAAATTCATTGCGTACACCTCTATACAACATAAGACTCATGAGAAGAATTATCCGACACATGACCTAGAGTTGGCAGCAGTGGTGTTTGGTTTGATTATTTGGAGGAACTATTTGTTTGGGTGCATGTGGATGTGTTCACGGACCACAACAACTTTCAGTTTGTGCTCACTCAGAAAGACCTGAATTTGCAGCAAAGGACATGGCTAGAGCTTCTCAAGGACTATGAAATAAGTGTCCTTTATCATTCGGGAAAGGCTAATGTAGTGGTGGATGCTCTTAATAGACTGTCCGTAGAGAGTGTGTCTCATGTCGAGGATGGAAGAAAGGAATTGGTGAAGGATGTCCATAGCATTGCTCGTTTAGGGGTTCACCTTATAGATTCTACGGATTGTGGTGTTCTTATTCAGAGTGGGTTGGAATCTTCATTGGTGATGGAGGTCCAATCTAGACAAGATGAGGCTCCTATCCTAATGAAGTTGAAGAAAAAAGTCCGGAATCAGAAAGTGGAGGTTTTCTCCAAAGGGGGAGATAGTGTACTTTTATATCAGGGTCGATAGTATGTTGTGACTGTAGATGACTTGAGAAAGCGAATGTTGAGCAAGGCTCATGGTTCTCGGTACTCTATCCATTGAAGTTCCACCAAGATGTACCTAGATCTACGGGAAGTCTATTGGTGGAATAGAATGATGAAGGACATATCGGAGTTTGTGACTAAGTGTCTAAATTGCCAACAAGTGAAGGTTGCGCATCAAATACTTGGAGGTATGCTTTAGAAAATAAGCATACCTACTTGGAAGTGGGAAGAGATCAATATGGACTTCATTTCAGGCTTGCCTCGTACACGCTGATTGTATGACTCTATATAGGTCATTATAAACAGGTTGACCAAATCAGCTCATTTTCTACCTGTCAAAACTATCTATGCAGCTGAGGATTATGCTAGATTGTACATTCAGGTTTTAGTTTAGTTGCATGGAGTTCCTTTTCCCATCATCTCAGATAGGGGTACTCAGTTCACCTCTCAATTTTAGAGGTCATCTTAGATGAGCCTTGGCACTCAGGTGAAGCTTAACACAACTTTTCACTCGCAGACAAATAATCAAGCCGAGTAGACCATTAGACTCTTGAGGATATGTTGAGAGCGTGCGTGATTGATTTCAAGGGTAGTTTGGATGATCACTTGCCTCTCATCAAGTTTTCCTACTATAACAGTTATCAGTCCAACATTCCGATGGCTCCGTTTGAGGCTCTTTATGGGCGGTGGTGTACATCACCTATTGGATGGTTTGAGGTAGGTGAGACTACATTGATAGTTCTAGATTTGGTTAATGAGGCCACAGAGAAAGTTTAGCTCATTAGTGAGAGGCTGAAAACAGCTCAGAGTCGTCAGAAATCTTTTTCGGGTGTTAGGAGGAGAAAGCTTGAGTTTGAGGTTGATGATTCGGTGTTTCTGAAGATGTCTCCCATGAAAGGAGTGATGAGGTTTGGTAAGATAGTGAAGCTTAGTCCCCGATATGTTGACCCTTTTAGGATTCTCAAGCGAGTTGGAAAGGTGGCGTATGAGTTTGAGCTACCAGCATAATTTGTTTCGGTGCATCTACTTTTCCATGTATCTCTATTGATGAAGTGTATTAATGACTCGACCTTAGTTGTTCCAGTACAAAAGCATTGGTATAAATGACAGCATATGTATGAGGAGGTTCTAGTTGAGATCCTTGATTGTCAGGTCCAAAAGTTGAGGAACAAGGAAGTAGCTTCAGTGAATGTTTTGTGGAGAAATAAACATGTTGAGGGAGCTTTGTGGGAAGATGAAGCAGATATAATGGCTAAATACATGCATCTTTTCCCTTCCTTCTCAATTCCAGCATGAGGTACTAGTTTCCTCTTTTGTACCATATTCAGTTTCATGTCAAGTCCATGTCTCTAAGTTTCTTTCATGTCATAGCATGCATGTATGTTTCATGAATTTAGTTCATTCATGTATTTCAGTTCGGAGTCAGTCACTCCATTAGATTTCAACTATGGTTGTTCAGTTTTGAGATTGTAGTTCTATCCCCGGCCTATCAATATTCTTAATCTATATTAGAGAATGAATATTTCCAAGGAGAAGATAATGTAACTCCCAAAAATTCCCTAAGATCAGACCTGAGGGTTGAAATGGAGAAATCAGGAGAAACTACACCAGATCACAAACGAGTCATCAAGTGACTCGTTAGTCCAAGTAAGAACTCGTTAAGTGATTCATGGGGTGCAGAAAAGTTGAGATAATAGTCGAGTTTCAGAGAACCCAAATGACTGGTTAAGTGACCCATTAAGAGACACAATGGGTTGTGGTGTGACTCATTAAGTGTGAAGTGGTGGAGAAAATGTTGAATTCCAATGTACTGAACGGATTAGGGAATGAATCGTCAAGTCCCCTACGAACTCATCAAATGGCTTGTTGATGTTGCCCAAATTACACCTCGTAATGAGATATAACACGGTCGATGTCAAATATGGAACCCAACCGAGAGGTTGGGGTCGATCCCACAGGGAATATAGAAAGAACTTAAGTTTATGCGTTTAACTAATACTATCGGCTTACTTATTTCCTATGGGGGAAGTTTTGAAAAACAAAATAATTATCAAAAGTAGAAACTAAAAGATTATTACGTCAATTTTGGTTGTATTCAATTAACAAGGTGGCTAGGATTGTGTTCCCCATGACTTCATAACCACAAGGTTTTATACTAGTGATCTATTCCGGTGTTTAGCATGCAATATTGGTAAGTTAAATTCACCTGAATGGTTGGTCCCCTATCTAGATGATTATCAACATGCAACTTGGTCTGTATACGGGTGCATGCTTAACTAACCCTTACCTTTAATATCGGATTAGGTATTCCAGGACAAGGTCAATCTATTAGATGAGGGTTGATAGCCTCAAATATCTGTTGTTAAAATATTTTTCCCATTCATTATCCCTTCATCCGGTGAATAAGAATAAGGAAATATCTAACATTTGCAACTATTAAGAATCAATTAAAACGAAGAGAGAAACAACCCATGCATAATCTCCGTTAAAGAATCACTAAGTATTTTTACCTATGTGTGTCAATTCATCATGGTTCCACAACCCTAGTTATAGGTTTAGCTACTCATGTTTGTATGATCACAATCACAAAATATAGAATAATTCATAATTCCAACTTAAAGAAATTCGCAGAAGAAAACCAAGAGAATTGAATATAACTCCAAAACCAATGAACAAATTCCAATGTTGCTTTTGATCCTAAAACTCAAGAAAAAAATTGTAAACTTTCTTTCTTGAACAAATAATGATAGTACACAACACCAAAATGTACGTGACAACTATAATAATAAATTGTACTCTCGAAAATAAACCTAAATAAGGTATTTATAGTTCCAAAGAAACCTTTTCCTAATTAAAATCGGAACTCAGGTCGTCAGTGGTCACGGGCTAAGTAGCGACTTGTTAAGACCTCAAACGAGTCGTGATCAGTCAAGAACAGTCATCCTTAGCATTAGGCCCAGTCGAGGCAACGGGTCACCTAACGACTCGTTGTGTATGGGCATGAGTCGTTAGGCCTCTCGTGGTCTAGCTTCTTCAATTCCCCAGTGCGCCATACGATTCCCTCCGGTGATCTCCCAATGAGTTGTTCAGTCAGCTAACGACTCGTGACATCGTCCGTTATCTCCATTGTTTATTTCTTTAAGAATCTTCTTCCATTTTTCATGACTGGCTTCACAACTCATTACCTAATGTAACGAGTCCTGCCTTCAATTCGTTAAGTGCAATGTTCCTTCAGCTTCAAATGTTTAACCCATCCCATGGCCTTGGAAATGAGTCGTGCACAGTGACGACAACTCGTGACATAACTAGTAGCCTCGATTTTAGTTGTTTTAAGCCTTACTTTGCCTATTTCACTTCCAAACTTGTTTTCCTACAACACTTAACACAAACACATTATATCTACTTAAACACACCCGGAATTTACATATTTCCTTAGTTTTAAGCGTCGAAAGTGTCGTAAAAATTATAGCACTTCACTTGTTGAGTGAGAAAAGGATCAAAGTTTTGGCTTTTTCTCCAGTGGTGACGAGTCAGAGATGACCCGTTACTGGACCCGATGGATCATCAAGTGGGTCATTGGGTTTCGTAGGGTTATTTGTCCAGTCGGTTCATTAAGGGTGTTTTTGTAATTCCTAAGCTCCTAACTCCTAAACTACTTCGTTTTAAGTCTCTATAAGAGTGTATTAACGGTTTTATTCATCTTAAGCCCTCATTCTACTCCTAACACTCTCATTAGAAGATCAAATTCCCTCAAGAGAAGCTGGGCCCTTCATCAAATCTTCCTCAATTCCATTTGGGTTTCTAATCAAGTTGATAATTCTTCAAGCCTAGGTAAGTGGAATCATAATTGAGGGATCCCTTCCACCCTCATGCCCTTCTTAATTGAAAATATGATAATCCAAAATCTCCATGCCCTAAATTTGAGATTTGTGGATTGGATTGGATGTTGTTGAAATTCCTCCATGCTCATCTATGGAATTGGTTGTTCCTTAATCCAATATACGTTTCCATGATTAGTGTTTCGTGTTTATAGCAAGTCTCTCGTGAAATTTTCAATTCTAAGTTTGAAGCATGATCATTAACTCCTAGGGTTATATTCAATTTGAATTAAATTTTGTGATTCCCTTGTGTATTCAAGACCCTCAAGTTTTAAATTATGTTTTATGATCATGATAAATGAATTTGACAAGAACCCTTTATGAATTTACGAATTTCAAGATATGGCAATTTTCTCAAGTATGCATGATTTTCGTGAATTTTCAATTTTATGTAATGGCCGACCCACGAGCCTTGTCCATGGCTAGTTCACGTATTTCAAGCATGTTTATGTACATCATGATTTCCACTAGCACATATAATTTAAGTATGTTTTCATGATTATGATATGAGAACTATATATGTTTTGGTAGTAGTATTTAGCATCGAATAGGCCAGGGGCTAAGGAAAAACCCGGGCTTAGAATTACATGAAAATATAACCATGATGGGACCCTTCAGGAGAGTGTCTCCCATTCCCAAATGGGCCACCATGAGTGATATGATGCCTTTTCATGATCCTACCCTTGGAAAGGTATGGACACCCTCTCGACTAGGGTTTTACAGGTCGGGCTCCATGTATGCTCACATGGGGTATGTCGGTTATAAGAATCTTCCATTGTTCCTTAATCTCTATATATAAGTACGCTCATGCTTTATGTCATTATGAACTATGGTATTTTAGCTTTAAGTCACAGTTTGGAAGTTTGAGCTTCATGTTCAGTTTGTGATTAACAACTTACATTTTTACTATTTTAATCTTATGATCTATCTTGACCTATGTGCATGATTTTATACTATAATTTTACTAGCATGTTTACATTCTCTACATACTCAGTACATTTAAAGTACTAATTGCATACACTATGTTATATCATCCGATGAAATAGCTTCGGGTGATCCATCCTAATCTCGTCACTAGATGGCACCCACTCTGTTCAACTCTACCCGCTTTTAGCGAGTCCTCGTGATCCGAGGATGTCAATCATGGTTATATCTTTTTCATGTCTTTTAGTTTCAGTCTTAGAGGGCTAGCTGGGGTCGTTGTCCCATCATCCCATCAGATGTGCTAGAGGCTTTTCAAATGACATGTACAGATGCTTTTCAACGATGTTGGTTGTTTTGGCCTATATGTTGATATGCTTCTCATATTTCTTCTATTTCATACTTATGTTTTTAATTCCGCTTTAATTTATGCCCCTGAGTTGCTATGTACGTACAATGGATTATCTTGGAGCCACTCGTGGTTCTAGGTCCCGTGTCTCGGTCTTGGGTCTCAACTCTGGTCGTGATAGCTGTAAGGACCAACGACCTGTTAGAAGAGTCGTTGTTATTTTCTATAATTTTCCCACAAGAACTAATAAGCAATAGAATGACTCGTTACTTCTTGTAACGACTCATTCGAAGGAGCCGTTGGAGGATTTTCAAAAGCTGTGCAGGTGTGACTATTGTAACCATGAGAGAACTGACGAGTCATGGGTTCTAGTAACAAGTCATCGTACTTAGTTGTTGGTTGAGAATAAAAAACTTGTTAGATTTTCCACGAAACCAATGAGCCCTGTGACAAGTTGGTAGAGAAAGTAAAGAATGGTCCTAATGAACCATTAGATGGGATTCAGAAACTGTTCAAGATCATCATAGTGACAATAGGTGGTAACCACGAACTGTTGTATCTTTTAATGGGTCTTCATGTCAGCCCGTTGGGAGAGGTCCTAGAACTATTCAAACTTCCTTCAGTGAAAACGATCGAATTTGACAACCCGTTGTATCCATAAATGAGTCGTCCTATCAGCCGTTGTGAGAAATCCAGCGAACTGAAATTTAGAGTCCGAAAACAACAAATTGGCACGAGCAAGTTATTGTCACAACCAGCGACTTGTTGTAAGGCCCATTGGAGCTGGATAGACAGATTTTGAAACGGTTACTCAGGGGCATTTTCATAAAATCCTAAACTCCTAAACTCCTAACTCCTAAGCTACTTCATTCAGGGGTATGTTTAGAGGTGAATTAAGAGGAATTGATCGATATTCTCCTCTCTTTCACTCTCAGATTCACAGAAAAAATATGTACTCTCTCTTAAGTCTAATTTAGGGTTCCTCTTAAGGGGCTGAAATTCAAAGGTTCTTTCTAAAGATTCTTCTACCTCAGTTATGTGGGACGTCAAGAAGGATCATTTTTAACCCTTGTGTCCTGATAACACATAAACTCACACTTCCCGACAAAGTATGAAGCGGACGTTGTCAATAAATAACCTAACGAAGATGTTGGGGTCGAACCCACATGGAATAGGGTAAGATATAGACTAATGCATGTAATTGAACTTGTTGGTGAGTTATCTCCAAATTGGGGGGTTTCAAAGAAAAAAATATTAGAGAAAAGATTATAATTGTGATTTAAATCAAGATTTCAAACAAATAGGGTAAGTGTTCCCCATGGGTTCATAACTACTTCTGGTATACACACGTGATCAATCCCAATGCTTACTTGTAGAACTAATAACAAGGGTTCATCCAAACAACTGATTCGTCCCTATTGGATGACTATACTCAATCACCGAGTCAGGTCTCATGAGCGATTTCAAACTAACTGTTATCATATGATCCAAATTTAACTATCCTATGACCACAACTCAAGTTAATACAATGATCATAAAGAACAAGGCTTTGTTTTAATTCTGTTTTCCTAATCTCTACTTCTCTAGGTTAAAGAAAGTAAAGAATTTGGGAAAGTCCTAATGTTGTACACCGTTAAGAAACATTTAAAGATGAAGAGAATACAATACAAATATTTAGCATTTGTTTTGAATCACTTTTGTGTAACTCTAATTTTATTAATCCACCATTGTTCCCACAACCCCTAGTTGTGGAGGTTTTAGCCTCTCATAGTTGTATGATTACAATTTGTATTCATAGACAAACACATAATTAAATACTTACATCATCAATTAGAAGAAAACCAGATCTGAATCAAAGAATAATCTCAAGAATAATGTATGAAATCAAGAATTTGATCCCAAGAATTGCTCTCCAAAACATGATATAAATTCACAAAAAAATATTCTTCACACGTCTACTACTTCATTTGTCTGTTCTCTAACTAAAATAAAAAATAAAAACTATTTATATAGACATTAGAAACCTTTTCCTAAGTTAACAGGGAATTTTCCATATCTAGCATTGACTGTGTCATGACTAGACCTAAGACCCGTTGTAGGATTGTACGGGTCATACCTTCTTCACATACGTCCTTGGATGTCACAGATTTGTCTAAGTTATGGCAGGTTGGTACAACTCGTACCACAATCCTATGAGTCGTACAATACATCCATGGATTGTCCCTTAGAACTCTGACATCTTCTGATGTTTTCCATGAGTGTTGTGGTCCGCGACTCATACTCTATGTTGTGTCTGAAGTTCTGCCATGTCTTGGAGAATATTCTAAAGTTCACCACAGCTCATGGTAAGGGTTTTATATTGGTGCTACAATCAGTGAGTCTATTCGTACAAAGAGTCTGCCTTTGTGAAAATTTCTTTGAACAATTCTACGACACTAGTTACGGCTCGTACCATCTTTGTACGGCTCATACCGAGAGTCGTATGTTGCCTTCCTCTTAATCCATTCTTCTAACATTCACCACGATTCTCAGTACGGCTTGTACAATCAAGGTACGACTTGTAGTGGACTTGTACTTGGCTATTTTTCTGCATTTTTAGGCTTCTTTTTCATATTTTTGCTCCAACACTTATTTTTCCTGAAATCAAAGTAAAAGTGTCTTATATCCATATAAACATACCTAAGTCCATGCTATTTTTCCAATTGTAAACATCGAAGTGTTATAAACTCAAAGCACATCAACACTCTCAACTTAAGAATTTTGCATGTCCTCATGCAAAGAAAATGAAAACTAAACATGACGCTTAACTATAAAATTAACCTAGGACACTATAGCCAACATCAACCAAAACTTGCACTATAAACTCAAAGAGATTTTGACCCTTTTTCCTGTGAACCAAATCAGCAGATGCATATCAAGCAACCACAATACATGATAAACAGGGATTAAGATATGTCATCTAGCTATTAACAGATAGTCAAGTTATTACCAATGCTTTTCACACAGACAACTGGTAGAATTAAACATAAACCATGTACCCTCATAGCAAATGAAGTCCCCCACTCACAGATACTGTAAAATATGAAACATGGGACTGAGAAAGTAAGACTCTCACTCTCACAAAAAAGTTCCAAATACTGCATATCACATACCATAGGCTTTCCCTTATTTTCTCTACTTTAGTTTGTCAGATGGTCAGGATAGGATAACTATAGGACATGCTTTTTCTAGTAATGTAGGCTTTCGGGCTGAGTATAGTAGCGATGGAATCTTTTGAGTGACTAAACCCCTCCTTGGCACTACATACCTGCGGCTTTATTTTTTCATTTTTTCACCCTTTTTGCTTCTTTCCACTTTTTCCTCCCTTTTCACCTTTTTTATGCACTTGTATGAGTGTGGTGTGTTTCTTCAAGCTTTTCATGAATCATTTTCTTTTTGTATTTTCCTTTTCAATTTTTCTTTCTTTTTCTTTTTCTTTTCTCACACCACACCTCATTTTTCACCTTTTTCTTTTCTCTTCCTTTTTCACCATCCCATTATTTATGCACCCCTACTCTAGCCACCCTCAACTTAGGCATTTTTCCTATGTTGAGGTTCACAATGTCCAAGGAGGGACCAGGGCAAAAACAGGTTCATTATAAAAATAGGTATGGTTAATTTGTTAATCAAAGAAAAATGATTCATTTAAGGCTCAAAATCGGGATCGAGGGAATCATATCATTTTGGTAGTGTCTTTTAAGTTAAAAATGGGATAATCAAAAATGGCCTATGATCCTTTCCTAACAACCATCCTAAACCTTATGTGAAGACCAACCGGGCAAGTTCTAGATCCTCTATGCAGTATTGAACTAGGTATCAGACCTCACTAACTCATGGTACATGCATTGCATTCACTCTACCGATCCGGTTTTTTCATAGATTAACAAAAGCTATTCATGCTAATATACTAAATGAAATAAAAATATCCACAGGAATCATGTTTGCAATCACAAGTACATAGCTAATCATCAAACAAAAATTTTAAACAGGGTCAATTTTTACAAATCCAAAACTAGTGCAATTTTCTTGGTTGAGTATTCCTAAGCTTCTTTAAAATTAAATAAAAATCACAAAATGAAATCCTAAATATTTCGGTTCTACTAGATAGCATCCCCGAGAGAAAAGAAAAACGACAGGAAAAACCCTCAGACGAATCAATAATCAAAGAGTACAAGTACACCCCCTCCCCTTTTTAAAAAGCATGCTTCGTCCCCGAAGCATAGAATGTAAAAACAGAAGGAAGGGAACATACCTGAGGCTACTCAAAATTCACCATCCACGGGTCGCCTCCCATGCTGTGCCCGATTTAATGTCACGACACAACGTAACTTTTGTGATTCTTCAGGCATCATCAAGGTACACCTCCTCGATTCCTTTTATTTCCTTCGTATCTCCCAAATATGGCTTTATTCTTTTCCCTTTCACCTTGAACCTTTTTCCATCTTAGTTCTAAAGTTCCACTGCACCGTATGGGGACACAATCACCACTCTATATGGTCTCATCCACCTAGATTTCAATTTTCCAGGATGTAAATGAAGCCTTGAGTTGAATAGAAGGACTAGATGACCAGTGTTGAACTCTTGACATCTTCTTATCACGATAAATCTTCATTCTTTTCTTTATAAATGGCTTCCCTCTTATAAGCTCTAAGTCGGAATTCATCCTGCTCATTCAGCTGGTCAAGTCTCAACTTGGTTGCTTCATCCACTTTAAGTTCAGCTTTTTCAAAGCCCGTAATGCCTTATGCTCTAATTCAACCGGCAGATGACATGACTTTCCATAGACCAGCTGATATGGAGATGAACCAATGGTGGTCTTATAAGTTGTTCGATAGGCCCACAATGCATCATCGAGCTTCCTAGACCAGTATGTCGAATTAGTATTCACTATTTTGTCAAGAATGTCCTTTATCTCCCTATTTGAAACTTCTATCCTCCCACTTGACTAAGGATGGTAAGGTGTTTCCACCTTATGCTTGGAACCATATTTCTCCAATAGATTTCTAAGGAGGCTGTTACAAAAATTTGATCAACCATCACTGATCATTGCTCCAGAAGTACCAAATCTAACGAATATGTGCTTCCGTAGAAATTCTATGACCCTTTTGTCTTCATTGTTAAGTAGTGCAACAGCTCCATCCATTTGGATACACAATCCACTGCCACCAAGATGTATTTCATCCCATATAAGATAACAAATGGGCCCATGTAGTCTATACACCATACATTAAATAACTCAACTTCAAGAATAGGGGTCAATGGTAACTCATTCCTATGGGTAATGCTTCCCTGTCTTTGGCATTGATCACATGCCTTGGTGTATTCATAGACAACTTGGTGAATAGAGGGCCAGTAATACCTGCATTGCGGGATTTTATGTGCAGTTCGAATACCACTATGATGACCCCCAATTGGAGATGAGTGAAAGGCCTCCAGAATGCTCAACATTTCTACTTTTTGCATACACCTACGAATGATCCCATCTATATAAATGTGAAATAAGTATTTCTCATCCCAAGAATCAATTAGGAAATTCTTCTTCTGCTGGGGAGTCATGTCTGTTGGGATCATGTCACTGACCAAATAATTTGCAAAGTTAGTGAACCAGGGAATCAAGTCCTGAGATGCAGCTAGTACCTGCTCGTGTAGGAAAGCATCATCGATATTAATCTCCTATTTTTCCCTAACCTCAAATTTTAGTCTAGATAAGTGATCAGCTACCTGATATTTAGTTCCTTTCGGGTCTTTCACCTCAAACTCGATTTTTTGAAGCAAAAACACCCACCTAATCAACCTAGGTTTAGCATCATATTTAGACATCAAGTATCTTAGAGCGACATGGTCTATATGGACGATCACCTTAGTTCTAAGAAAGTATGCCCGAAACTTCTTGAATGCAAAGACCAATTCTAGCAGCTCCTGTTCCATGATAGTGTAATTATTTTGGGTTGTGTTGAGTGTTTTACTAGCATAATAGATAGGATGGAAAATCATTGCTCTCCGTTGGCCCAATAGAGCACTGAGAGTAACCCTGCTAGCATCACACATTACTTCAAACTAAAGAGACCAATCTGGAGCTATAATAATAGGAGTAGTGGTGAGTTTCTCTTTCAAGCACTCAAAAACCTTTAGACATAACTCATCAAATACGAACATCACCTCCTTCTCAAGTAATTTGCACAACGGTTGTGCAATCTTTGAAAAGTCCTTGATAAACCTCCTATATAAATCCTGCATGCCCTAAAATACTTCTGACCCCTTTTATGAAAATAAGTGGTAGAAAACCTACTATAACTTCAATTTTCTCCTTGTCCACCTCAATCCCTTTTCCATAGATTTTGTGACCCAACACTATTCCTTCCTTGACCATAAAATGAAGTTTTTCTCAATTTAGGACCAAATTAGTTTCTTCACATCTATTTAACACTTTTCCTAAGTGTTTGAGGCAATATTCGAATGAGTCACTCAAAATTGAGAAGTCATCTATGAATACCTTGATGGTGTCCTCCACCATATCTGAGAATAACGACATCATGCAGCACTGGAAACTGGATGGTGCATTGCATAATTCAAAAGGCATTCTTATAAAAGAAAATGTTCCATACGGGCAGGTGAAGGTAGTCTTTTCTTGATCTTCTGAGGCTACAGTGATCTGATTGTACCCCGAGTAGCCATCGAGAAAATAGTACCAGCCTCAATCTACCAATCTATCAAGCATTTGATACATGAATGACAATGGAAATTGGTCCTTCTAGGTCCAGTGGTTGAGCTTCTTGTAATCCATGCATACACACCATCCTGTGACTAGTCTTGTTGGTATAATCTCATTCTTCTCATTGGGTACCATTGTGATCCCACCTTTCTTTGGCACAAACTGTACCGGACTTACCCACTTGATATCCGCAATGGGGTAGACTACACCAGCATCTAGACACTTGATAATCTCCTTTTTCACTACTTCTTGCATTGGTGGGTTCAGGCGTCGCTGATGCTCTATACTTGGTGTGCACTTTGGTCCCGAGATGTATTTTGTAAGTACATATTCCTGGAGGGATCATAATAATATCAGCTATTGTCTAGCCAATTGCCTTTTTGTGCCTTTTTAATATTGTGACCAAAGCTTCTACTTGCCAGTCTGTAAAATATGCTACAATAATCACTGGAAATGTGTTGTCTTCACCCAAGAATGCGTATTTGAGATGGGCTGGTAATGCCTTCAGTTTAAGGACTGGTGGTTCCTCTACTGATGGATTTGCTGGCGAAGTCAAACGGTTCTTCAAATCAAGGTGTAAGTTCTTTGGTTTGAAGTTATAAGACCCCATTCCATCTAGGGCATTCACCAGCTCCATGTACCCCGGTACCCCATCTCCTTCATAGTTCATTAAGACAGCTGCTAGTGTTTCAATATTCGTTATCTTTTCCAAGGGTGCTAGCATCCTCTTGTATTCCCTTTGGGTGTTTGCAAAGGTAGCTCCCTTGGTGTTGGCTTTAATGGATCACAAAAGAAAAATAAAGAAAACATAAACAGGGAAATAACAATCACAACTCAAATACAAGCAATTAATCTACTCTTAGCCGTATTCCTCGATAATGCCACTTTTTTATAACACTCAAACTCACACTTCTTGGAAAAGTATGAAACAAATGTTGTCAATAAAGAATCCAACAAATAGGTTGGGGTTGAACCCACACTAAATAGGGTAAGATATCGACTAATACTGGCAATTGAACTTGTTGGTGAGTTATCGCCAAATTGGGGGTTTTAATGAAAACAATATTAAAGAAAAGATTATAATTGTGATTTAAATCAAGATTTGCAAATAACTAGGTAAGTGTTCGTTGTGGTTTCATAACTAGTTCGGGTATACACACGTGATCAATCCCAATGCTTACTTGTAGAACTGATAACTAGGGTTCATCCAAATGACTAGTTCATCCCTATTGGATGACTATAATCAATCACTGGGTCAGATCTCATGAGAAATTTCAAACTAACCATATAAATATGTTCCAAACTTAACTATCCTACGACTATAACTCAAGTTAGTACAATGATGATAAAAACCAAGACTTTGTTGTAATTCTCTTTTCCTAATCTCTACTTCTCTAGGTTCAAGGAAGTAAAGAATTTGAGCAAGTCCTAATGCTGTACACCATTAAGAAACGTTTATAGATGAAAAGAATTCATTACAAGCGTTTAGCATTGGTTTTGAATCACTTTTGTGTAACCCTATTTTATTTATGCATCATGGTTCCTACAACCCCTAATTATGGAGGTTTCAGCCTCTCATGGTTGTAAGATTACAATTTTCCTTCATGACAAACACAAAATTAAATACTTAC
>JACEIK010003407.1:5461-22560 GCA_018107945.1 Datura stramonium | reverse complement strand
ATGGCTTGTACTGTATGTTGTTTCTGAAGTTCTTCCAAGTCTTGAAGAATCTTCTAAAGTTCACCACAGCTCATGGTATTGGTCGTATTTTGGTGCTACGATCCGTGAATCCATCCGTACCAAGACTCTGCCTTTGTGCAAATCTCTCTAAACAATTTCACGACTCAAGTTATGGCTCGTACCATCTTGGTACAACTCATACTGTGAGTCATATGTTGCCTTTCTCTTAATCCAGCCTCCTGACTTTCACCATGGTTCTCTGTGCGGCTCGTATAATCAAGGTACGACTCGTACTTGGATGTTTTTCTGCATTTTTAGGCTTCTTTTACACATTTTTTCTCCAACACTTATTTTCCCTGAAATTAAAGTAAAAGTGCCTCATATCCATATAAACATACCTAAGTCCATGCTATTTTCTCAGTTTTAAGCATTGAATGTGTTGTAAACTCACAGCACATCCTGTCCCTATTATTAACAGTAAACTATAACTTGAAGCTATCTAGCAAATCATGACCTAGGGATTTCTCCTAATGGAAGAAATTCTCTATCTTCTTGATGTTTAAAACATTCACGTCAAAAATTTTGTTATAGTCACGATATTATTTTTGAACTTGTTGGAGGTCCATTTAGATTCTTGATTCTTTCTTGATTTTAAGATTCTAGTTCACAAACTAGCATTTTTTTGAAAATAGCATGAACTTTCAGAGGTACATGATTTCCTCCTAATCTACGTAACCGGGCTTTACAGTTCTAATAGTATAGTCAATACACTCAAGTGATATCGATAATCTTAGCATTTCCATTATTTGAGTATTTCCAGTCACTAAGTCTTTTAGGCTCGCAAGATACTTGCAGATAAGTAGTTCTAACTTAGCCTTAAGACCCAGCTCAAGCTAACCAGTTCAATAGTATGCTTAGGCTTTCAATTAGGAGTAGTACTTAGTACCAAGAAGGCTAGGGTTCAGCAATCCCAGATTCCCAAAACTACATGCCACTGTAGGATTTAACTCAAATAGGTTTTACAATCAGTGATCACACAACCCAGTCACTGTACCCTGGCAAGGTTCGGTATGCCCTATCGATGGGGAGTAAACATTGGACTCCACGTCTGGCTCACGTGGTTATATGTCGGTTAACATGCACTCCCACAATACAATACAATACAATTTAGTCTATTCTTATAGATTTTCAGATATGTTATGTCATACATTTTTAGATTTATTAGTTCTTATAGTATTTTGTCTGATTTATAAGACTTTTCCATACTTATTAGTTATGAATGATTATTATACTTTGTACTAGTCTAGCTTGTGAACTACTAATATTTTATATTTTATTTGACATCTCGCATACTCATTACATTCCAAGTACTGATGCATACTCCAACGCTATATCATTTTATACTATAGGCTCAGGCACTCAGGCTCAACAACGTGGTTTGTCCCTATTTTAGATTCAGTGCAACAACGTTCTAGTGGTGAGTCCTCATCTTCTGAGGACAGGAGTAGTTCTTTGGATTTGGCAGTTTTATTTCAGTTTGTAGACATTGGAGTTAGCTAGGGACTTGTCCCAGCAGCTATTCTTTAGTAGAGGTTTTTAAACACAATTGTAGTATTAAGTTTCTTTATCCAGTTTTCCTTTTGGTATTTATGTTTAGTATGTTAGTAATCAATTATGCTTCCGCTCAGAAATATTGGTATTTGTCAGTCAGGTAAGATTATGCTATGCCATGGGTTTGCTTGGAGTCCCTTATGACTCTAAGTACCGTGTCGCGTTTAGGGTGTAGACTCGAGTCGTGACAAACTTTATATTAGAGCACTAGGTTGAGTCTCCTAGAATGTGTGAAAGTCGCATCAAGTAGAGTCCTTTCCATGGGTGTGAAGCGTGCCTCACGAGGAGGAGGCTACGAGGCATTTTTTTGGAAAATTCCCTTTTCTTCATGATTCTTATCATGCGTAGAGTATGAATCTTTAAAATGCACTTCTAACTCACACTCTTCCATTTTCAGTTGACTATGCCTCCAAGAAGAGGAAATGGAAGGACGGCCGGTAATGCTAACCCGCAGGCCCCATCAGGTCTAGCAGTCCCTCCGGATGATCAGGTGATGCCTGCCGAATTTAGAGCTTCTATTCAAATGTTAGCTCAGGCGGTGACCAACCAGGTCAACCAAAAGGCTACCGTACCTAACAATCCAAGTGGACCTGCAACTATTGCAAGAATCGAGGACATTACTCAAATGAATCTATAGAATATCATGGGTCTAAGGTAGATGAGGATCCACAAGACTTCATCGATGAGGTTCAAAAGATCAGCCAAATAATAGGTGTTTCCTCTGTTTAAAATGTAGAGTTGACCACCTATCAGCTAAAAGGAGTGGCCCAAATATGGTATAAATAGTGAATGGAAGGGAAACGGGTTGGAGAAAGTCCGGTGAAGTGGAACAAGTCGTGATTGTGTTCCTAGACAGGTACTTTCCTCGGGAGTTAAAGGAAACTAAGGCCACTGAGTTTTTGAATTTGAAACATAATGAAATGACGATGCAAGAGTATACCTTGAAGTTCACTCAACTATCAAAGTATGCTTTAGAAATGATTGTTAAACCGAGGGCTTGCATGTTCAAATTCGTGAACGGGGTCTCAGACTTGGTGGTTAAGGAGTGCAGGACTACCATGCTTATTAATGAGATAGAGGCAGATAAACTGAAGGAGGTATAAAGGGAAAGTAAGAAGGCAACGACAGGCTAGTTCGAGTATTCGCAGTAAGATCAAGCGGTGTTAGTCACCCATAGCAGCAAAAGAAACCTCCAACACCCTCTTCAGCCAGTGCTTATTCTTTTAGGCCCCATAAAGGTCGGAGGAATGGAGCATCAGGCTCCTAGTCTAAGAGCCATATCTCTAGCAGCCGCACTTTTTTGGTATGTCCTAATTGTGGTAAGAACCATTTGAGTGAGTGCCATCTGAGCAATGAGGGTTGTCTTGCTTATGGCCAGCTGGATCATAGGTTGAGAGATTGCCCGTCAGTAGGATGGGGCAAGGCCCAGTCCACTACATTAGCAGCTCTGCTAGGTTGTTCAGCTCAGCAGGGTACTACCTTAAGTACAGGTGGCGGTCAACACCAGAAGCCGCTTTTATGCACCATCCTCCCTTCAGGACCAGGTGAACTCACCTGACGTAGTCACTGGTATGCTACGTCTCTTTCAAATAGATGTTTATGCTTTACTAGATCTAGGAGCAACACTTTCTTTCGTGACTCCTTCCATTGCTGTCTAGTTTGATATTAGTCCAAAAGTTTTCTTAGATCCATTTTCAGTCTCTACTCTAGTTGGTGAGTCAGTTAGAGCCAGTCGGCTATACAGAAATTTTCCTATCACAGTGTTACATAAATTCACCATAATTGAACTAGTAGAGTTAGATATGGTCAATTTTGACCTTATTCTTGGCATGGACTAGTTACATTGTTTTTATGCCTCAGTTTACTGGAGAACCAGAGTCTTTAGATTCGAGTTTCCTAATAAACCAGTCCTAGAGTAGAAGGGTAGTACTTCTGCGCCTAAGGGTCAGTTTATCTCATACCTTAAGGGATAGGAAAATGACCTCAAAGGGGTACATTAATCAGTTGGTTAGGGTCAAGGATTCTAGTTTCAAAGCCCTGCTCTTCAGTTAGTTCTAGTCATCAGTGAGTTTCCAAATGTGTTTCCAAATACCTTCTAAGAATCTCTCTCGAGCGGGAAATAGACTTCGGCATAGACCTTCTCCCAGATACCCAACCTATCTCATTTCCTCCTTATAGAATATCTCTAGCTGAGCTTAAAGAGTTAAAGGAACAACTAAAAAACCTTTTAGATAAGGGCTTTATCAGACCCATCATATCTCGATGGGTGCCCCAGTCCTATTCATGCGAAATAAATATGGTGCACTCAGAATATGCATTGACTACTCTCAGCTGAACAAGGGCACATTCAAGAACAGGTATCCTCTACCCAGGATTAATGACTTGTTCGACAAACTGTATGGAGCTAGCTGTTTTTCCAAAGTATATCTCAGATCAGGATACCATTAGCTTAGGGTTAGAGAATGTGACATTTAGAAAAAACCTTCAGAACTTAATATAGTCACTATGAAGTCATAGTTATGTCTTTTGGACTAATGAATGCTCCTGGAGATTTTAAGTATTTGATGAATAGGCTATTCAAGTTGTACTTGGACATGTTTGTTATTTTCTTTATAAATGTTATTTTGGTCTACTCCATGACAAAAGAGGAACATGCAGACCACCTGAGGATAGTTTTGCAGACTCTCAGGGACTGCCAGTTGTTTGCTAAATTCAGTAAGTGTGAATTATGGCTAAAATTAGTGGCGTTCCTCAATCATGTTGTCTCCAGTGAAGGTATTCAGGTAGATACTCAAAAGATAGTAGTAGTCAAACACTGGCCAAGACCCACCTCTCCGTTAGACATTAGGAGTTTCTTGGGCCTAGCGGATTACTACAGATGGTTCATAGAAGGATTCTTCTCCATTGCCTCTTCTTTGACCAGACTAACTCAATAGAAGGTAAAGTTTCAGTTTTCTAATTCATGTGAGAAGAGTTTTCAGGATTCGAAGACTCGACTTACTATAGCCCCAATTTTGACTCCGCCAGAAGGTTCAGACGAGTTCGTGATCTATTGTGATGCCTCCAGAATTTTCCTTGGTTGTGTTCTGATGTAGCATTAAAGGTTATAGCTTAAATTTCCAGAAAGCTCAAGGCTTATGAGAAGAACTATCTGACTCATGATCTTGAGCTGGTAGCAGTAGTATTTGCCTTGAAGATTTGGAGGCACTACCTTCATGGTGTTCATGTAGATGTTTTCACTGACCACAGAAGCCTACGGTATGTATTCAGTTTGAAGGATTTGAATCAACGTTAGAGGAGATGGCTAGAATTATTGAAGGATTATGATATGAGTGTGTTGTATCACCTGCGCAAGGCCAATATAGTGGCTGATGCCCTCAACAGGATTTCTATGATGAGTGTTGCTCATATTGAGGATGGTAAAAAGGAGGTTGTGAAGGATTTTAATAGATTGGATCGGTTAGGAGTCCATTTGGTCGATTCAGCAGAAGGTGGATTTGTATTCCAGAATGGGTCAGAATCCTCCCTTGTGGTGGAGGTTAAGTCAAAGCAAGATGAAGACCCAATAATACTCAAGTTGAAGGAAGCAGTCCTAAAGAAAGAGGTGCAAGCATTCTCAAAAAGGGTGTGTGCTCTATTACCAGTGTAGGTTATGTGTTCCAGATATAGATGATTTGAGGAAACAGATTCTAACGAAAGCTCACAACTCTAAATACTCTATCTACCAAGGTGCCATAAAGATGTAACGTGACCAACAGGAACTCTATTGATGGAATGGCATGAAGGACATTGCAGAATTTGTAGCTAAGTATCCAAACTGCTAACATATCAAGGTTGAACATCAGAGTCCTGGGGGTATGACTTAGGATATTAGCATTCCTACTTGGAAGTGAGAAGAAGTGAATATATGGATTTTATTACAGGTCTACCTCGCACACATTCACAACATGACTTAATTTGGGTGGTTGTAGATTGGATGACTAAGTCAACATATTTCCTACCAGTTAAGACCATAGATTCAGTTGAGTATTATGCTATCCTATACATCTTGGAGTTAGTCAAACTGTATGGAGTCCCCTTGTCCATCATTTTCGATCGGGGTACTCAGTTCACCTCGCACTTTTTGAAGTCATTTCAGAAGGGACTTGGTACTCAGTTAAGCACAGCACAACATTCCACCTAGAGACAGATGGCCATACTGAGCGACTATTCAGAATCTGGAAGATATGATGAGGGCTTGCATGATCGATTTCAAGGGTAGTTGGGATGATCACCTACCTCTCATCGAGTTTCCATACAACAACAACTACCAATCCAATATTTAGATTTCCCCATTCGAGGCATTTTATGGTAGGTGATGTAGGTCTCCCATAGGGTGGTTTGAGGTTGCTGAAGCTACCCTTATAGGGTCTGATTCAGTATATGAATCCATGTAGAAGGTTCAACTTATCAGAGAATGGCTGAAAATAGATCAAAGTCAATAAAAATCATATGCAGATGTAAGGAGAAGAGAGCTAGAGTTTGTCGTGGATGATTGGGTATATCTAAAAATTTCACCTATGAAAGGGGTGATGAGGTTTGGGAAGAAAGGATAGCTCAGTCCTAGATATGTTGGCCCTTACATTGGCAATGTGGCCTATGAGTTGGATTTGCATGTGGAGTTAGGATCGGTGCACCCAGTCTTCCATGTGTCTCTATTGAAGAAATGCATCGGTGATTTAACCTCAACTGTGCCTTTAGAGAGTGTTGGTGTAAAGGATAGTCTCTTGTATGAAGAGGTTCCAGTTCTTTGGACCGCTAGGTTGATATGTTGAGAAACAAGGAAGTCACTTCTGTAAATGTTTTATGGAGAAATCATCTAGTTGAGGGAGCTACATTGGAATCCGAAGCAGATATGATCACTATATATCCTCACCTTTTCCTTTCCAGTTTAGCTTCATCATCAGGTATTAAATTCCACCCTAGTACTCTATTCAGTTCCATGCTCATCAGCTCTATTCATGTCATAGTGTGCACCTTTGTTGCATGAATTCAGTTAGTATGTTTATCTCAATTCGAAGTTAGTCAATCCATTAGTATTCAAATTATAGTTTTCAGTTCTAGGAGTGTAGCTCTTTCCCTATCTTTTCAGCTCATATAGTATCCATTTAAGGACGAATGTTCACAAGGGGGAGATATTGTAACACCCTAAGAATTCCGAAGAACAAACCCTAGACTTGGAATGAGAACCAGAATGAAAACCTGAAAATTTTTGCCTTTGAACGACTCAACCAATGAGTCATTATCAGGACCAACGACCATCAAAAGAGTAGCAATTGGAGGAGCTGTTGGAGAGTTTCAGAAGCTGTGCAGGTGTGACTGCTATAACCATGAGACAAGTGACAATTCATAGGTTCTAGTAATGAGTCATCATACTTAGTTGTTGGTTGAGAATCAGAAAGTTGTCAAATTAGTCCACCAAACCAATGAGCCCTGTGATGAGTCGTTAGAGGAAGTAACAACTCATCCTAATTAGTCATTAGATGGGGTTTATAAATTGTTCAAGATAATCCCAGTGAAAATGGGTCGAAACCATGAACCGTTGTACCTTTTAACGGGTATTCATGTCTGCCAGTTGGGAGAGGTCCTAAAACTGTTCAAACTTTCTTCAGTGACAACAACTGAAATTTGATGACCAAATGTATCCATAAACGAGTCTTCCTATCATCCATTATGAGAAATCCAAAGAAATAAAATTTAGAGCCCGAAAACAACCACTGGTGGTGATGAGTCGTGGTCACAACCAATGACTCATTGTGAGGCCCGTTGGAGGTGGACAATCAGATTTTTAAAGGTTACCCAGGGGCATTTTTGTAAGATTCTAAACTCCTAACTCATAAGCTATTTCATTTTGGGGTATGTTTAGAGGAAAATTAAGAGGAATTGACTGATATTCTCCTCTCGTTCACTCTCAGATTCACAAAAACAGTACGTACTCTCTCTCAAGTCTAATCTAGGGTTCCTCTCAAGGGGCTGAAATTCCAAGGTTCTTGCTAAATATTCTTCTATCTCAGGTGTGTGGGACATCAACAAGGATAATCTTTCACCCTTGTGTGCCTATTATTTATAGTAAACTATAACTTGAAGCTGTCTAGCAAATCATGACCTAGGGCCTTCTCCTAATGGCTAAAATTCCATTTCTTGACGTTTAAAAACTTTCTTGTCCAACACTATGTTATAGTCAGGATATTATTTTTGAACTTGTAGGATTTCGATTTAGATTCTTGATTCTTGCATAATTTTAAATTTTTAGTTCACAAACTAGCATTATTTTGAAAATAGAATTAACTTTCAAGGTGTACATGATTTCCTCCTAATCTAAATAACTAGGCTTTACAGTACTAAAAGTATAGCAGTATACTAAAGTGATATCTGTGATCTTAGTATTTCCAATTACTAAGTCTTTTAGGATCTCAAGACATTTCTAGATAAGTAGTTTTGACATAGCCTTAAGACCCAGCTTGAGCTAATTAGTTCAGTAGTATGCTTAGGATTTCAGTTGGGAGTAGTACTCAGCACCGACGAGGCCGGGTTCAGTGCACCCAGGTTTCCAAAACTACATGCCACCATAGGATTTAACCCGAATAGGATTTATAGTCAGTGATCACACAACCCAATTACTATACCCTAAAAAGGTGAGGTGGGCCCTATCGATGGGGAGCAAACATCGAACTCCACGTCTAGCACATGTGGTTATATGTTGGTTGACAGGAACTGCCATAGTACATTACAACAAAATTCAGTCCAGACTTATGGATTTTTAGATATGTTATGTCATACATTTTCAAATTTATCATTTCTTATAGAATTTTGTCTGTCTTACAGTACTCTTTGTACTTATGAGATATGCATGATTATTATACTTCGTACTAGTCTAGCTTGTGAACTACTAATATTTTATGTTTTATTTGATATCTCACGTACTTAGTATTTTCTAAGTACTGATGCATACTCCTATGTTATATTGTTTTATGATATAGGCTCAGGCACTCAAGCTCAGCAGCGTGCTTAGTCCATCTTTTAGATTCAGTGCAGCAGCGTTCTAGTGTTGAGTTCTCATCTTCTAAAGACAAGAGCAGTTCTTTCCATTTGGTAGTTTTATTTTAGTTTTCTAGACTTTGGAGTTAGCTGGGGACTTGTCCCAACAACTCATCTTTAGTAGAGGCTTTCAGACGCAGTTGTAGTGTGCAGTTACTTTCGTTTATCCAGTTTTCCTTCAATATTTATATTTGGTATGTTGGTAATCAGTTATGCTTCCGCTCAAAATTTAGGTTAACTATTAGTCAGGTCAGATTATGCTATGTCATGGGTTTGCATAGGGTCACTTATGATTCTAAGTACCATGTCGCATCCAGGGTGTAGACTCGGGTTGTGACATTACCAAGTCTAATTTGAGCCCAAAAGACAAATTCAAAATGGGAGTTTCAAGGGAAGGGTTGTTCATTCACTAATGAAAGATTCAAATTGAATAAACATAAACACATTCATTGAGGAAATCAATTTCAATAATCAAACATGGCAAGTTTCAATAAAGAAAATTTCAAGTTTTGGATTCGAAGAATTCACCGAAAGATTTTTTGATTTGATTTATAGAAGATGGTGTAAGTGAGAAGATTGAGACAAGGGTGTATGGCCTTAGCTATGCAAGGGATTAATTTTTAAATCTAGTGGGTGTGTGAAGGTAAGAAATGCAATTCTTGTTCTAGAGGGAGGTGAGAGAAAAAATTCTATTTTTTTACCTACAGCTCCTTTTAGATCTTTTGAACTTTCTGAAATCACTCTATGGTGAGAAACGGGTCACAAAACTTGAATACGGTTCATTTTAGTTTTGAGATCCCTATTACTTAGGTTATTGAAGATCCAATTTGATAATCGCACTTTAACTTGGCATTTCTGTTCTATAGTTCGCATAATATGGCCTCAAATCATATATCATGCTCACAAACTTCCAACTCCACTGGTACATTGTACGAACCCGTTTTGCGATCACAGAAGAATCTCATTTTTGACCTCTCAGGTAGTCTTCCAAACTCCCCTTTCCAGTAAATTCTTTGGACCTGATCCGCGACTGCAGATTCGCCGCATTTTTGCTCGGTTCGAGTCCTTCTCAATCCTTAACACTTTAACACACTATCAAAACAATACATGAAATCTTGTACCCATAAAAAAATAAATAAAAATAAAACAAAGAATGGGTTGCCTCCCATATAACACTTGATTTAATATTGTAGCTTGATGGGTTACCTCCAAGGATCATGGCTCATCGAGGTAGATTACTTCATACAATTTTGCTTCACCTTGGCCCCATAAATAGTGCTTCAATCTCTGCTCATTTACCTTGAACCATTTCCCATCATGGAACTCTAGCTCAATGGCTCCATATAGGAACACTTGGATAAGTTTGAAGGGACCGAACCACATAGACATTAACTTTTCAAAAAACAACCTAAATTGGGAGTTGAATAGCAACAGGAAATCACCTAGGAAAAACACTCTCTTTAAAATTCTTTGTCACAGAAGTTCTTCATTCAGGCCTTGTAGAATGAAGAGCTCTCATAAGCTCTTAATCGGAATTCATCAAGCTCGTTCAGTTGGTCCATCCTCAAGTTAGAGGCATCATTAGAATTTAAGTTCAACCCCTTTAAGGCCCATAATTCTTTGTGCTCTAACACACAGACAGATGGAAAACTTTCCCAAATCAATTGATAAGGAGGCATTTTGATTGGCATTTTAAATATCATCTGATATGCCCATAGCGCATCATCCAGATTTGAGGACCAATCCGTTCTATAGGCATTCACTATTTTGAAGAAGATGCTCTTGATCTCTCGATTGGACACTTCAACTTGCCCACTTGTTTGGGGTGATAGGAGATTGCAACCTTGTGCTTGACACCATATTTCTAAAGTAACAATCTGAAAATTCAATTGCAAAAATGAGAGCGCCTATCACTGACAATTTCTCTAGGGGTTTTAAGCCTGTGAAGATGCTCTTCTACAAAAGTAGTCAGACTTCTTCCTTCATTGTTCGAGAATACCACTGCCTGCACCCATTTTGAAACATAATCAACCGCTGCAAGGATGTATTTCTTTTCCAAAGGAGCTCACAAAAGGATTCATGAGGTCAATCCCCCAAACATCAAGCTTTTCCACCTCAAGGATAGAAGTCAATGAAATCTCATATCTTCATGAAATGCCTCTATGTCATTGGCATTAGTTGTAAGACTTCACAAAATCATGGGAATCTTGATAGATGGTTGGCTAATGGAAGCCACTTTGCAAGATCTTTGCGATTTTTCAAGTGCTACTATGATTTCCTCGCATGAGAGAGGAATGGCATTCTTCAAGCATGGGCATCATCCCTACTTTTGGAATGCATCTATCGATGAAATAGTTGGCACACATCCGAAAGAGATACGACTCATCCCAATAGAATTTTCGAACATCACGAAGGAATTTTTTCTTTTGATGGAAACTCAGATCTTTAGGTATCACATCACTGGAAAGGAAGTTAGCAAAGTCAGCATACCAAGGGATCAAATCATGTAATGCTGTCAACACATGCTCATTCAAGAAGGACTCACTTATTTCAAGTTCTCTTGTAAGATTTAGTTTCCCTTCAAGTTTAGATAGATAATATGTTACCTTATTTTCAAACCACTTTCGATCTTTAGATTTAGATTCAAATTCTTAGAGGAGGAGCACCCATCGAATAAACCTTGGTTTGGCATCTTTTTTGTCATGAGATGCTGAATAGCAGCATGATCCGTGTGGACTATCACCTTTATTCCCAATAGAATATGCTCTAAATTTCTCAATGGCGTACACCATTGCCAGTAACTCTTGTTTTGTGATAATGTAGTTCATTTTTGCACTATTAAGAGTCTTGCTCGTATAATATATGGGATGAAAAATCTTTATCCTCCTTTGACCCTACACAACCTCAAAAGCTACTACATTAGCATCAAACATTAATTCAAATGGCTTTGACCAATCTAGAGCAACAATAATTGGTTCTAATATGAGCTTCTCTTTCAGGCACTTGAATGCCCTAAGGCATGTGTCATAAAAAAAAACTTGACCTCCTTTTATAGGAACTTGTATATTGGGTTGACTTTGGAGAAATCTTTAATAAATCGCCTACAGAACCCAACATGACTAAGAAAACTTTGAACACTCTTCACGGTAGTGGGAGGAGGAAATTTGAAAATGACCTCGATCTTGTCTTGATCAACCTTAATCCCTGAAATTGTATCCCAAGACAATGCCTTCTTTTACCATAAAATGGTATTTCTTGCAATTCAAGACCAAGTTGGTCTCTTCACATCTTTTCAATGCAAGAGCCAAATTTTCCAAGCAATTATTAAATGAGTCCCCTAAACATGAAGAAGTCATCCATAAATATTTTGATGGTTTCTTAAATCATGTCAAAGAAAAGGGCGATCATACAATGTTGGAAAGTCATCGGAGCATTGCACAACCCAAACGACATCATCTTGAAAGAAAATGTCCCATAAGGACTTGTGAAACTGGTCTTTTCTTGGTCCTACTGCAATAGTAATTTGGTTGTAGCCTTAGTACACTTCGAAGAAGAAATAAAACGCTCTTATCAAAAGCCTATCATGCCTATCACGCATTTGGTCCATGAAAGACATTGGAATAATCTTTCTCGGTCTAATAATTTATCTTGCAAATGTTCATACATACCTTCCATCTAGTAATGGTTCTCATAGGAATTAATTCATTCTTGGAGTTTGGAATCGCAGTCATGCTTCCCTTCTTTGGAACACATTGAATGTTTCTAACGCATGAGCTATTAGAAATGGGATATATAACACTAGCATCCAACCACTTGATAATCTACTTTTTAACCACCTCTTGCATTAGAGGATTCAATCGATGTTGATGCTCAATACTAGGAGTTCACTTATCCTCAAGTTGGACTTTGTGCTTATACTCGGAGGAATCCCAACAATATCCGTATTGGATCAACCATGGCTTTTGTACCTTCTCAAAATCGACAACTATCTTTCACTTGTTCTTCAATAAGATCCGCTGATATGATAACCAGTATCATCTCATTTAGTCCATGATATTCATACCTTAAGTGATTAGGAAGAGGCTTGAGCTTCAATATTCAAGGTATAACAATTGAAGTCTTTATGGGGGAGTCTCTGTATTTAATAATCAAGATCAAGCTTCTTTGGAATAAAAGATTAAGATCATGCTCCCACAAGTGCATTCACCATTTCTTCATAATCATCAATTTCATCCACATTAAAATTCATGAGGATTTCACCCAAGGCTTCCCCTATATGATTACTTTTAATGGTTACTTCCATGGTTTTATCAGTAGTGTCAGTCATCGATATTGCACTCATGTACCTTAGTTACACCATTGACTTGCAAACAAGAAAAATCACCTCATTATCAAATGGAACTTATATCCCCCACTTTCTGCATCCACAAATGTTCTTCTCATGGTCAAAAATAATCTTTCTAAAATGATAGGGACTTGAAAGTCAACTTCATAATCCAACATCACAAAGGCGGTGGAAAAAATAAATTGGTTCACCTTGACAAGAACATCATGGAGAATACCAATGAGACTTTTCATGGTTCTATCTGCCATAATGAACCTCATAATGGTGGGACCTGGGACACCAAGACCCAACTTCTTGTAAATATCAAGCTACATAAGATTTATGCTAGCTTCGAGATTACAAAGAGACTTAGCAAATTGATATACCACAATGGTGCATTGAATAGTAAAATCTTCATCTTGGAGATAAAATCTTTCATGAATTTTGCATAATCTAGTATTGCTCAAGAGCGTCGATTAAGGGAATATTCACCAACAATTGCTTAAAAATAGACAAGAATTTGCAAAGCTTTCTCTCATCAACATTCTTCTTCAATTCTTGGGAAAACGGAGGAGGAATTTTTGGAATTGAAAAAATAACTTTCTAGATTTCTCCTTCCTTTCATTGATTCAATGCCACCGCTTTCTTTTGGACTGAAGGAATTTTACTTTCGTCAATAAGGTTTGGTTTTTCCACATAAGTTCACCCTCTTTCGAATGGTGCATCATTCACAACCTCATTGGATCCAACACCTTCTGCTTCAACCACATCTCTCCCTATTATTTTAACACTTCAAGTGGTAATGGGCATGCAATAAGCATTTCCCTCAATATCTGTAATGCCCAAAAGTTTTCTAAGGCTAGATTCAGAAAGTTGAATATGTTTAGCAGAGGAGTCTGCAATTTTTTCTCTCAGTATGACTGATGGTGCGGGTCATAGGAAGACCCATGGTAAAGTTCACAGGCTCATCCCCTAGACCATGCGTCCACACCACAAGTCGTGGTTTAGTGGTATGACTCATGGTCACGGAGTCGTAGCATGCTGCTGGGTTACTAGGTACTGGTCATACGAGTGATTGTATGACTCATAGTAGGGAACTATGAGTCGTGGTAGGCATCCATGAAAATAATTAGAGAGTTGGAAAAACTAGACTAGCTAACTACGCGAGGAAACCATGAGTCGTAGGTTAGTGGTATGACTCATGGTATGGGTTAAATGACTGGCAGTGGGTATTTTCTAGATGAATCACCAAGGGAATTTTCATAATTTCTAAGATCCTAACTTCCTAAGTCATTTTTAGACTTGAAAGCAGTGTTTTAAGAGGTTTTAGCCTATTCTAAGTCGTTAAACTCCCATGCATGCAAGATATTGAGATTCCTCTTCAAGATAAAGCTAAAATTCTCCCTAATGTCTTCTCTAGTTCTCTTGGGATTTCAAGGCTAGTTTGGAAATCAGTTTACCCAGGTATGTAGGGCTATGAATGAGGGTTTCCTTCAACCCTCTGCCCAAATTTCTCCTCAAGTTCATTATTCAAGTTTTAATCAAGTGTATTGAGTTTTAGGGGTTTGACCTAATTTTATGAAATTCTCTATAATATGTTTATGGGTCTAATTCCCTCATGTTCTAAAGTATGTTTTAAGTCCAATGAGCAGATTTTATACACAATTTGGTTATAAATTCATGATTTTAAGTTATTAAAAATTATTCCCTATTATGCAAGTTTTATGAAAAGTCAAGCTTATGATTCATAATTTCAAGTATGATGAGATATCTAGCTTGAATGAATATTTATGAACTCCCCACTTATCATTCCATGATTATGATTTATGAAGTCTACTTCAAGTATGAATGATTCTATGATTTGGGCAAGTTCCATACAAGTTAAGTATATTTTTTATGATTTAGCCAAGGCTAATAAGAGCAGCTTATCATATGGTTTGGAGTCAATACTCCTAATACAGATTATGGTGTGTTTGGAGCCAAGACTCCCAATGTTCAGAGTTCTAGCTAAGTATAAATTATGATTTCAACTTCATTGAAAAACGATGAGAGCACTATGCATGTGATTATGATTTTAGCTTCTTTGTAAAATGGTGTGAGGACTATGCATGTTTTTTGGAGTAGTGTCTAGCATCAAGCAGACTTGGTGTCCAATGTTCCTGGGTCTCAAAACTACGCTCCAAAATAGTTATATGTATATATGTTTGGGACATCACAAGAGAGTTTTACGCCTCCCTAAAGGGATCAACTTAATATCAATATCATGGATTAGCGTGCTTTTCCCTTGCAAGGTTTTGGATGGCTCTGTCCACTTGAGTGTAATAGTTGGGGCACCACGTAAGCTCTATTGTGGTGGTGTCGGTTATGATGAGTCTCCCATTGTTGCTCATGATTTCAGTTACACATGTTCATGACTTATGATGTTATATTTTACAACATATTTGACTCAATGATTAGTTTATGAGCTTTTACTTACAATTTAATCTATGACAAGTCATATGATTTTTATTAGTAAATTTTGGGTCACTATCTTCAGTTATGATAACCAACTTATGACTATGTATATCTCAGATACAGTTATTAGCATGCAATCCTTACTCTCATAATCTATTAGATTTATACTTTTATGCATGATTCAGTTAACATTTACTAAGCATGTTTTATGTATTTTACATACTCAATATATTGATATTCAAACTTTTTCTCATTCATGATATTCAGACTTTTGCTCATTCATGTTTAAGTTTTAAGTTTATAATTTAATTTATACTCTTTAGATGCTATGTTCATGCCATGGGTTGACTTGGAGCCATTCATGGTTCTAGGTCCTGTTTCTCGATCTGAGGTCCCAGCTCAGGTCGTGACAAACTTGGTATCAAAGACAAGGTTTAGGTGTTTAGTAGGGTGTCTGAAAGCAGTGTTATATAGAGTCTTTTCCATGAGTGTGGAGCATGCCACACTTATGGTGAAGAGGCTATGAAACGTTTTAGGAAATTTCCCTTCTTTCATGATCTATGTCATGTGATGAAGTACCTATCTATTCCTCTAACTCATGCGACATGCGTTTGTAGAAATATACCTTCATGCCGAGTCAATGATAGAAGAAATGGAAATGGAAAAGGCCATGATAATGGCAATGGAGATAGGCATCAGGAAGCCCCACCAGCACAAGCAGATCCTTTGCTCGAGCAAGTCACTTATGTTGAATTCAGAGGGGCATTTTAGACATTGGCACAGGCCATGACCGCCTAGGTCAACTAGCAGGCAGTGGCCCATATTCCCCAGAATGGAAACACAACAGCAGCAAGAGTGTGAGACTTTCTCAGGAAGAACCCACCTAAGTTTTTTGGGTCGAAGGTGGATGAGGACCCGCATGAGTTCCTTGAGGAGATGAAGAAAATCACCCAGATTATGGGAATGATGGGAGAGGAGAGTGTAGATTTAGCCTCCTATCAGCTGAAAGGAGTTGTGCACATATTGTTCTGTCATTGGAAGGATAGTAGAGGAGTTAGAATAGTTCCCATGGGTTTGGATGAGTTTTAGACTACTTTCTTGGATAGGTTCTTCCATGGGGAGTTGAGGGAGGCAAAGGTGGTGGAGTTCGCCAAATTAAAGCAGAATAACAGAACTATCCAGGAGTATGCCTTGGAGTTTACCCAATTGTCCAAGTAGTAACCGGAGATGGTTGCTTCTCCAAGGGCTCATGTGAGTAGGCTTGTGAATGGAGTGGCAGATTCCTTGGTCAAGGAGTGTGTTCGGGCTGTGATGACTACACGCAAGTGCACGTGGTCGAACAAGTAGTAAAGTGGCTTATTTCAAGCCAAGTATCGATCCCACAGGGACTGAACAACGGTATTAATTAACTTAAGCGTCAGTGAACTATATCTTTACGAATGCAGACAACCAAATAAATAATGTTTTAGGAGTTCAAGTTTACTAAGTAATAAGAATCTAAGTCAAGATTATAATTTGAGTCTGAACAATAGCAATGAGCAAGCTGAGGTTAAAAAAAACATGCAGGGAAGTAATTTATCAATTCAATTCAGCTAATCTTTTCTTCGGTTGCTAGTCAAGAATTATTGCCTAT
>JACEIK010003406.1:154563-167269 GCA_018107945.1 Datura stramonium | reverse complement strand
ATATTTAAATTTTAGAAGTAGAACTATAGAAAAAGTAAAATGGAGGATCATGTAAAATGGAGGATCATGAAGTGGGTTAAGAACTATGAGGTCTAAGGTTCAAATCCCAGATAATAAATCTTCCCAACTGCCCGGCCCTTTGTGGACAGGTTGGACAGAGTTACCTGGTATCTATTGTTGGTGGAAGGTGGCAGGTATCCCGTGGAATTAGTCGAGGTGCGCGAAGCTGGCCCGGGCACCACGGTTATCAAAAAAAATAAATAGAGGATCAAAATTTAACTTTGCATACACATGTAAGTTGGAATATAAAAGTGTTGTATTAAGTTTTTTAACAATGTATTTGATCAGATAAAAAGATTATGAATAAGAAATACAAAAGAAAATGACGACGTGCAGAATGGAAAAAAAACATTTAAAGCTATAGATTACATGAAAAAAGAAAAATACTATTCCATTTATTTGTTCTGGGTCAAAACTTTTAATCTTAATGTTTTAAATTCTGTATTGTAATAATGACTCCCGCATCCTACATTCTGGACTTCATAATTGAAGTATAAAACCGTGATTCCTAATCTTTCCTTTAACATTAAAAAGAAAAAATGCACAGCGAAAGATGTTAGCCTTAATGATCTAGAAAGCAATAGTCATTCCTCCTTTACTATTGCCGATTGATCTAGAAAGCAATAGTGGGTTATATGGGTTTGGAAGGGATTGGGAGTGTGAAACCCATTATTTATCCCTCAAGTATCTGTCTTTATTGGGTAATATGGATATTATCTATATTTCATCCGTTTTAGAAAATTAATTATCCAACCCATTTTTAATTGGGTGGGTTGGATGGATATTGCTATTTATCCATTTTGCAACAGAAATCAAACTAACGCAACGTAAAAAATCGGCATGTTCTTTGATTTGGTTTATTCGGTTTTAAATTTGGAAAAACCGACAATGTGATTTGGTTCAATACTTATAAAAAGTCGAACCAAAATAAACACACTCTCTCTCTGTATATACATATGTGTGTGTGTCTATATATATATATATGTATTAGTTTACAACTTGCTATGGACATAACTATTTATTGTTATAGAGATTTTTTTTCAATTTTTTTTTTTATGTATTTTTACTCATATGGACATTTTCATGGTACTTGCTTTGAGTTTTGTATTCTTCTATATTGAAGTTATCTAGGAGGAGTGATTTATTTTGTGTTTTAATCATTAAGGTAAACCAAGTATTAAAGCATATATGGATATAAGGTGATTGTTTCATTTATGAATGTGAACCTTGTCATGTCTCAACATGACATTTCTCACAGATGTTTGCATTGATAGTAGGTTCATCCATTTGTTTGATTCTTGCTAATCATATATCGACATATGAGAATTTTTTCCTTTTACTCTAGGAGATTGAATTTGTATGTCGTGTGAGAAAAAGGAATAAAACCTAATAGACCAACAAAGTCAGAAAAAAAAATACAGACTCTATTTGGTTTGGTTTGCTTATTTAGCAAACTGACACAACTGTCTTTTAAAGGTAAAAATTGAATCAAACTGAACTGTTAACACCCTTAAATTTCATCATTCTATTGGAATTTATCTATTTTTTGCTAGACAGGTTTCGGAAGTGAGTTCACTCTTGGGCAGAGCTAGTACGGTGGGGCTCGGTAAGGCTGTAGATGTGTTGGACACACTGGGTAGCAGCATGACAAATTTAAATCTAAGTAGCGGTTTTGCATCAAACATGGCAACCAAGGGAAATAAAATTTCAATTTTGGCATTTGAAGTTGCAAACACCATTGTCAAGGGTGCCAATCTTATGCATTCTCTTTCAAAAGAGAATGTGCAACATTTGAAGGAGGTGGTGCTTCCTTCAGAAGGTGTGCAGCTCTTAATAACAAAGGATATGGATGAACTCTTGAGAATTGCTGCAGCAGACAAGAGGTGCTAAAGATTCTGAGATAGTTTATTGTCGTATAAGATGCTATTTTCAAGTTCTGTATGTCAGAGTGAATTTCTAATATTCTGAAATATGGCAGGGATGAACTGAAAGTATTCTCTGGTGAAGTGGTTCGTTTTGGAAATCGTTGTAAAGATCCTCAATGGCACAACTTGGAACGTTACTTCGAAAAGTACTTGCTATAAGCTTTTATCTGTTATTGCTTGCTTGTCATCAGTACACCTCAATGAGTGATCACATCATTTATAGGGCATTTCATTATATTTAGGCTGGAGTCCGAACTGACACCTCATAAAAACTTGAAAGACGATGCAGAGGCTGTAATGATGCAGTTGATGATCTTGGTTCAGTATACAGCTGTGAGTTTTATCTCATTATTCTTACATCTTTTGATCTCCCATTGCCGTGTTAAATTATCTTCCATCTTTTGATCCTTTAGTTTGGTTTCAAAGAATTTTGCCTATTATTGAAGAGGTCATGCAAGTTTAAGACTGTTAGAAAAGCACACTAGTTATTGATGCTCAAGTAAAGTAGGCTACTATGACTACAAATGGAGCTAAATTAACCAGCGCTGTCAGCCGCTGTTCTCAGAAAATCTTAAGAAGAACGTGTGAAATCATAGAAGGTTACTTATTTTGGTGGCCTACAACATGGATTCACACTATCAAATTACATTCATAGTAATTAGTGGGAAATTTAGTCTTGCGCTAAGCAAGGAGAAAATATTTGCCGCCAGGGAGGTTATTTTATTTGCCCTTTCTCTTTTGTGAGGTGGAAGCACATGACTTCCTGCCAAATCTGACAAAAATTTGACAAAGAGGGCTGTTGGCTGAGTTTAGATAGTTCGAGGGGTGAAATTGCAATAATTGAAGGGTCTCTACAAAACTTCGGCTTGAAAACAAATTGAATTATTCATTTTTTTTGATTTTGTATTGCTTGAAAAGTTGGTCAGAAGTGGTGCTTCGGCTTGAAAACAAATTGAAAGTTGCAATATCTTCTGGATGCATTATTAATGGAACAACTTACTTCATAAAAAATGACTATATCGTCAACATATACAAGCAGATAGATCGGTATATCATGTATAGAATGTGGAGAAAGACATAATGATCTGACTTGGCCATTCCATCCTAACTCCTGGACAACTAGGCTGAAGCGCTTAAACCAAGCCCAAGAGAACCCATGAAGGGACCATCCATATAGACTTCTATTCCCAAAAGCTGATGAAATAGGAGCACATTCTTACTTGATTGATTCAAACACATTCTTGCTATCCGCCCTTCCCCCCATCCAAACAACAAAACCAGGAGGTTGGTCCATATAAACTTCTTTTTTATTGATTTGGAGCTGTTGCTACCTTTCTGAGCTCCATTCATGATAGATTTAGTGAGATGATCACTCTTGTCTATTCACCTCTGCATGGGGTTTTGTGATACACAGTAGTTTTTGGAATGAGTTCTTTTCCGTTCTTTCCAGCAGCGATGTTCCCTACTGCACCTGAAGGCTATTGTCTTAGATAGGAATCGGAAAAGCCGTAAAGCATCTTCCGGGTTCAAAATCTTCTGGTTATTCGGAGTGTTACACCCTAGCAGTTCACTATACATTGATGCAAATACTGATCCTGCTTGATAATCAAAATGACCTAAGTCGCCTACTAGGCAAGTCTCAAGACCTTTTTAGCTTTTCTATTTCTTCACCCCCATCCAAAAGATTATTCCTGTATTCTCTCCTGCTATGGCATTGTCCATATCAGGGGATAATGATGGCAAGCTCATTACAGCTTAGTAGGATTTTAAAATCTTTCCCTGACTACTGATAGAGCATCATAATACTCCAGCAACAGCATTAAAGTTCTCTTACCTTCAAGGTCGCATCAGCATACTCCATGTGCTTGATGGAACTATGTTAATAGATTCTTGTGAATTTTTTGGGGTCGATAATGGATGCTTAAAAAAGAAAAGAAAAGAAAAAGAAGGCATCACAATGAATAGCTTAATACGTATGTTAAAGTTTCTCCTAGATTTTGTTTCAGGGTTGGCAATAATGGATGCTACGACACAATTTGGCCTTATCAGTTTCACTAGTCACTCCCTTTTTTCCACTTTACCTGACACTATTCCTTATTAGTCCGTTAAAAAATAACTGACACCTTTTATTTTTGGATAAAATTTTAACTCTAAACTTCCTATTTTATTCTTACGGGTATGCTTTTATAGCCTCAGAAATCACATGGCATGGCATGTTTAAGACCACGAGTTCCAAAATCATCTTTTCTTTCTTAAACTCTACGTCTAGTCAAATAACGCCACATAAGTTGAAATAGAAAGAGTAACATGTAGGGCTTTGTAAACAACTAGATAACTAAGCAAATCATCACCGTATTTTCATCTCATATTTGTTTTACTAAAATCTGGAATGCGATTTATGATGAATTGGTTCATTGGAGCAATGAACTTTCCATGTAGTTGTTTATTTAAAGTGGAATCTTTATAACAAGAATTGCACTTTTGGGTGCTGAGGAAGACAAGATCCCTTGGAAATATCTTGTGTTTGCATTTGCGTATTTGGTAAGAATTCAAGTCTAACATTTAACAAAGCATTTTAGAGCCATACTTGTGGGAGGTTGGTTAGTATGGCTTCTAAAGAGCTTTGTGGTTATCACAAAGAAAAAGCCAGAATTTGCTTATTAGTACACTTTCTGTAATTGAGGACATCAACTTGCATTCAACTTTTTCCTACAATATTATCTGTCTGTTTTTGGCTTTTGCAGGATCTGTACCATGAATTCCATGCATTGGATAGATTTGAACAAGATTATCGGCGTAAAGCTCAAGAAGACGATACTTCAAATGCTACTCAGAGAGGTATTCCATAACAGCAGTTATTTTCTGTTGTTTGTGATTCTTTAAAGCAGTTTGAAGCTCAAATTTTCCATAGATGAATTTTGAACTTAAGTTGCCTCAATGTGGTCATCATATTATTATGGTTCACGAGCATGGCAATTTTCATGTTCTGATACCTTCAGATAAACACGTTTGTATTTATGGGTTTCATTTATTATTGCGACAATGTTTGGTGAATGTTCAGTTGGGGAAATCTTGAAGATCATGGGAAGAAGGGGGGAATTTAGGAGGAAGTGGGAAGCAACTCCGGACTTGCATTTATAAGTTGTTTGAATGATCTCTCCCATAATTTCCCTTAAAGTATAGGCTTATCTTTGAAGGAGACATCCATTCATTAACTCTTGTAGTGTGAGTTGTATAGATTTAAGTAAATCTACTTTAGAGAGAAAATGTCATTTCCAAAAAAGACAAGCTGCTATCTTCTCAAGAAAAGCTGCCAGCCAAGATAAAAGTTAAATAATTGTATGTTGGTCAATCTGCAAATTTGGAGCCTTAATATTGTTGGAATAATTTTAATTATGGTTTATTGACTTCAGGTTCCATTGACTGAGGACTCCTGCAAGAAGGTCTTATCTCTAAGTGTCCAAGCATTGGCTGTTGAGATACTTTAATTTTGAATGTTAATTATTGACGGAGTTTTTTTTTGCGTTTGATGTTGCATATTTGCATTAGGCCAGGGGAACTAGTCTAATTTTCTTGTGGACTAGTCAAAATTCTTTAGGATAAGCACAAATGGGAACTTTTCTTACTTTTATGTCTCCTCGTCTTGCCATGGTGTTGTGCAAAGCAAATTGGGGACATCCTACTCAGAAAATGACTTCAAATTCACTTAGTTAAGAAGTTAAAATGTCACGCCCCAAAATTCACGTGACCATCCTATATGATGTGACCCAATTATATGCACCTGAATCCATAAACACAACAATTTTGAAATTCATGCATGAAGCCATCAACTTTAAATTTAAACCCCTTTATTTATATAGAAATGAAAAATAGGTCAAAGTGACAATGTTACGCTAATGCATGCCTAATGGTAACCATAAATACAACCAAAAGAACAGCTGCTTATGGAACCTCTATGACAAGGAATGAACTAGCTAACTGAGACGGGCCTCGGTGACTCAAAAGAATAATTCTAACTAATCTCCACGAAAGCGAAGTGGAGCCTTACCAAAAGTCACTATGGAAGTGGAGTTGTCCTAAACAAGCTGCTTGTTTTGAGCCACATCAATTTTTGAAATAAATAAGGGGATGGTGGTTGACAAGCCTAATCATAGACCTTTTCTCCAAGAAGTAGAACAAGTACTTAAACAAAGTATGTGCAATGCAATGAACATTGGTATAAATTGTAAATCATTTATATCAATTCATAAATTCAACATTTCAAATGAAAAGTCAAATAGAACACATTCCAAAGTCAACATTAGCTTATAAGCTTCAACTCATAAACATTCAAGTTTACACGTCTATCGAGAGTACTATATCAACATCGGACATATATTCTATAACGCTAGGTGTACACCCTAGCGGCAAGTATTCTAATCCTAGTTGCTCAAGCATCTTATTGCAGTGCCGTACTAATGGTAGTAAATTTGTCCATACCTTGGGAGGACTTCAACCCTTACACTTCAGCCTTAGCTTTGGTCTATGTCCCTATACCGACACGTGTAGTCTTTTGACAATGAATAGAACCTTCCAAATAGCACTCTTGGTTGTCAAAATTAATACTGAGACATTTTTATCTCAAAATAGATCGCATGGCCTTAATAGCCTCAAAAAGTCTATTGTATCAAATCATGACACTAATGGCGTATCCAACACATTTGTGATGATATACAAATGTAAAACATTTCTCATAACATGGCAAATCATTTATCACAGGAGAATAACAACAAACTTGGTGTGGTCCCAGGGTGTGCGGATATCACGGGAGAAATAAACTCAAAGAATTCAAACAAAGTGCTATATAAATCATTTAGCTTTTAAGAGTATAAACAATGAGGTATCACAAAACATAAACCATAATGGCATTGAAACATTTAGTAATTAAAAATAATGTTGCAATCCCAGTGCGCTCGTCCCCACAAGTTAGGATTCACTTTTAGAATCAAATATTTAAACCATTTCGAACACATTTTGGAGAAAAAGCTCAAAGAGGTAATAAATCTCTACATACCTCAATACTCTTGCCAAATTCAATTTCAATGTCCCAACACTGCCAATGATTCAATATCTACACCATGATATCCGGTTTGTATCAAGAGTAGTTCAATTAACTCAAAATAACCGATTTAGGGCTTAAACATTGACTACCAAGCCCAAAATGCTACTCAAGGTGCATGATCACCTTATTAAACCCATCCTTGACATTCAATAGTTTATTGGAGTCATTTATAACCCAACAACATGTATTGTAATAGACAAGGTCACTACTACTCATTGTCTTCCCCAATAACCAACATTAATGTCATCCTAGGGTTTCATTTAATACCTTTATCCTACCACGTTCTACGCTTATAAATAGCATTTGAACACTTATTAATATTCAATAAATAAGTTCCAAGCCGTAGAAGTTACCTTTGGTAGCAAAACCTAAACAATTTCCTTTTTGAGTTCCTGAATGATTGGATAATATTAGTGTTAATCTACTTTAGTTAACACAAAATATGGTAACGATCTCACCTTGAATATCCCAAGTGAAGCCTTGGCCGAGCCCCACCCCTCTTGCTCTCCTATCATAGCCAAATATTGAAAATGGCAAAAGATTCACGATCTAGGGTATATATAGAGACTGGGCCTCTCGCGGTGGGACTTGGCGGTGAGCCCATCGCCGTGTCTTTTCCTTTGGCTATCAAGCCTTTTCTGGCACATACTTATCGCGTGAAGCTTGTCCCAGCCAAGCTTCTATTGTGACGAACGTGCCTTGGAGCGTAACTCTATTGTGGCCAGCCTCAATCTCCCTCCCAAGCCTTTCCATGGCTCTTTTGACACGAGTCTACCTGGGAGTGGAACCTTGTTCCATTTCCCAACTTCGACACTTTTAGGCCTTTATGCTATGTTTATACACTTTCCAAACACTTGTAAATATTTATATACCTTAGCACTGTATTATTCTCATCCATGGATCTTGTTAGAGACCTCCAAATGGACTTCAAGTATTACAAAATTATTCAGGGTGCTCCACAAAAGAAGGCTTCTTTTTTAGAACATTTTCAAGTTTTTCCCTTGGCAATGAGGGAATGTTGTAGGATGGACTATAGGTGATAGTTAGGCTGTGAGTTTGCAGTAGTTGCTATAACTGGTTTAATTTGCTGTTTTCTGTTCAACAGTAGAGCAGAAGTTTAGGTGGTGACAACCAGGGAAATCTCCACCAGGTGGAGGGAGTTCAGACTGATCACTCTCCAAAAATGTTGTTGCACCTGTGTCGGAACCTCCGAAAATGCACTACTTTTGGAGGATCTGACACGCATCCGGCGGCATTTTTGAAAAGTCTAAGCAACATAGCTGATCAATTAAATTTTTTTTAAGTCTTTGGTTGTAGATGCTTAACATACTCCCTATTCTGTATATCTGTATGCTTTCAGGTTGATTGGTTACAATAAACTGACATGGTTTTAGGGTTTACATAGACTTCATGAGTTGTGAGTAGTTTTTGCAGCTCACCCCCTTTCAGAATCTTTTCCTTTTCTGACCACCCATTTAATAGTTAGGAACTGTTTTGTCTGGGTGATATAAATCTGGTTATGAGGATGAGAGCTTATTACATGATTGCTTGAATGATAATCCTTAATCAGTGTTTGGTTTGTGGTTCACAAAAGTAAAATTTTTCATGTAACTACCTAAGAAAATGATTAAAAAACGTATTTTGATAAGTGGCAGGTTAATTTAAGTGTCAGATCAAGAACGATGTTTGGTTTTATAGAAACTAGCATCTGTGAGTTTTTTCTCCTTTCTGTTCTTGTGTGTTTGTTTATCTTCTTCTTTTTCTTTTCGTTTGTGTAGGAGAAAGCCTTGCAATTTTAAGGGCAGAGTTGAAAAGTCAAAGGAAACATGTCAAAAGTTTGAAAAAGAAATCCCTCTGGTCCAAGAATTTGGAAGAGGTAGCAAGTCAGTGCTGCTTTATGATCTCTTTAATTCTTGAATTTAAATAATGGTCATTTGATTACTATTTCTTAATGGACTCGTTAATGATACATATTCTTAGCATGAGATGGTTAGACTCTTCTAGATATATTAATTACATTTCTTTGAATATTATACGAATTGTTTTACTCGTTACTGAAGGTGACAGAGAAGCTTGTGGACATTGTGCATTTTCTTCATTTGGAGATACATGCTGCATTTGGCTGTGCTGGTAATGCATTTGAACCTTCAATTTCAACTTCTCTTATGGTGCTTTTTTAACTGTCATGTAGGGGCTGGTCGGAGGAGTGATTGCTATTATTTTGATGTTCTGTTACTTTCTTAACTAGTGATTGTGTTTTGTATCTTCAGAGATTCTTCTTTTGGATTGAACTTTTATGTTATGACAAAATTACTCCACGATTTGATTTTCTTAACAAGGTAAATAATTTTGTTAATGTTGGGGAATCCACATATACAAGTAGTATACCAAGAAGTAGAGAAACCTAGGTCAAGATACGGTTCTCTACAAGTATCACCCATTCAGCTTTACAACCAAGGGCCTCATGGATGCCAAAAACAAACAAACTAGAGACATGAGGCTACTCCTCACAAGTACACAATCATTCTCTACCCCTTCAAAAAGCTCTCATATTCCTCTCCCCCCCACACTATTCATATATGAGCTAGTTGAGCTACATCTCATACTTTTGGGTCTTTTACTTCGGATGAAAGTCAAGTTGTACATAGCCTTTTTAACTGGTCTCCGCATGATCCATAGTATTTTGAGCCAATTCTGAATCGCCGACCACAAGCATGTAGCTAGTTGGCGATGTAATAATAGGCAGCCCACATCCTCTCGAACATCTACACATAACATCGGCTGACATTGTATAATTCTCCTCTTCCTTAGATTCTTAGCAGCCAATATTGCTTCTCTAGAAGACAACCATGCAAAGAAATACACTTCACTATATGCCCTCGTTATCCAAATAGGAAGACGTGGGAAATCCACTTCATTCCTTATCAGTAGTTTGTGGTAAAATGATTTGGCTACGAACTGTCATCCCTCCTTGTCTCCCATCTCCACTTCTCAACCATGAGATGTGATTTATTATGTTTGTATAGTAATTCTACTATGTGAGAAAGAAAGAGAAATTGAGCGAGAACACTGCTTGATTATTCCCTCAAGCTATCGGGTTTAAATAGTGAATGCACCAAGTGTTAAAATAGGGATATTCTGACTAATCCTAATTGATACACAATATTACTCATAATATTCTCTTGCACTCCCTCTCAAGCTGGTGCATACAAGCCGTACGTATCAAGCTTGTTACAGATATAACTAATACAAGAGCCCGCAAGTGACTTGGTGAAAATATTTGCAAGTTGATCATTTGACTTCGCGAATTTTGTAACAATTTCTTCTGGGAGTGTCTTTTCTTTGATGAAATGATTATCGATCTCAATGTGTTTAGTCCTCTCATGAAATACTGGATTTGATGTAATATGAAGCGCATCTTGATTATCACACACAGGTTCCATCTGACTGATTACTCTAAACTTTAATTCTCTAAGCAACCGTTGATCCAATTTAGTCTGCAAGTTGCACCCAAGGGTGTGGCCTAGTGGTCAATAAAGTGGGTGAGAATCATGAGATCTCAGGTTCAAACTTCAGTCCTTAGCAGAGACAAAAAACACTAGGTGATTTCTTCCCATCTGTCCTAGCCTTGGTGGATAGAGTTACTTGGCACCAGTTGTTGGTGGGAGGTTTCTGTGGAATTAGTCGAGGTGCACGCAAGTTGGCTTGGACGTCATGGTTATAAAAACAAAAAAAACTTGGTTTGCAAGTTGCCACAACCATTGCTCGATATTATGCTTTTGCACTAAATCTAGCAACCACATTGTATTTCTTGCTCTTCCAAGACACCAAATTACCTTTGACCAGAATTTAATATCCAGACATAGACGGTCTATTAGAAGGTGATCCTGCCCAATTAGCGTGTATCCAACAATCTGCTCATGGCCTCAATTCTCAAATAGTTCTTTTGCCTGGAGCTAATTTTGTATGTTGAAGAATTTCGAGTGACTATCGCATGGAGAGTCGATACACTGACTTGCAACACTCACAAGAAAGACAACGTCAGGTCGGTCACAGTGAGGTAGTTCAACTTACCAACCACCCACCTATATCTTGCAGGATCACTAATCCTTTGTTTGGATGGTGGTTACCCATGGTATAGTTTCATATCATTACTAAGAGTACCATGTTTGTTTTGATTATTACTTAAAATATATGGTATGGTATGGTTCGATTTCATGGTTAGGTAATCATGAAAAGCCTCACTTTGTGAAACCATCGATTTGGTGTAATTCCATTGTTACCTAATTTCTCTTTCCAATTATTCCCTAACTTAATATTACTTAATCCTATTTTACCCTTTACCTTTTATTATTTAACTCCATCCAAATATCCCACCCTATATAGTCTTCTGCGTTCAGTCTTCTTGTCTGCGTGCAATTTTCTTTTTCTAGGTTTGATTTCTTAAACTTCTTATAAATCTGCTTGTGTTTTTGTTATCTTCTCGTGTTGTCTGTATGGAGATAAATTAGCTTGTTGTCCTGCTTGATTCTTTTCTATAATCATTGGGCATGTCTTGTAACAAATTCATAGAAAGAAAATTGTCTTAAATTATTTTATTAACAATTATTGATAAATTTAATATGTAGAATAATTTAGGGCATTTTAGTAAACTTACTAGTTACAATACAATATGATACAGTCAAACCGAATAATAAAAATGTTATTAAACAGCAGCAAATGATATGGTCTATCCAAAAATTGGATTTACAATACAGTACAGTACAATATGAAACCACGGGTAACCACAATCCAAACAAAGTCTAAGGGGCTACCCCGGCCTTGGTAGAAGGTTAACATTTGGGTCCATAGGAATGTAGATAGGTCTACAATCTGTCATTTCTGTCTCCTCAAGAATATCTAGAGCATACTTCCGTTGTGAAATTGTAATACCTAATATAGAATAACCGACCTCAAACCCATAATGTTATATTGTAATCTCCCTAGATTATTAGTCTCAAAGTGCTAATCGAGATTCTGCTTCAATTTAGTGATACCATCTTGATCATTGCTTGTGATGACTATATTGTCAACATAAACCACCAAGTAAATGCAAAGATCTGGAGCGGAATGCTGATATAACACAAAATGGTCAGCTTCATTATAAGTTATGTCAATCTCCTGAATAACTGTGCCAAACTTACTGTGCCAGGCTCGAGGGAATTGTTTCAGATCGTAGAGTGACCGTAAATTTACCAAATATTTGACTAATCTTGACTTTGATGTAACATCCTCTGAACTTATTCTTGTGAATCTTGCCCCCGGTTACTGGAAGATCAACAAATGAAAAGGTATTGATGAGTTGCGCGACTCGTTTGTTGCCCTAAAAACCACCCTATTCCAACCGTCTTGGGAATCTAATAATATTGAGATCTTTCCCAACACCCATGGGATCTCTCACTCGGCTATTAAGGTATCCATCTCCTCCCAAAACCTTGTCTTCTATTCCCCCAAAATCCCTGTTCTTCTCCCTTCCCCTGCTTCTAATTCCAATTGCCATCGTGAACTCGCCTTTCCTTAGCTCCATCACCTCCAAATTTCTCTCATCGCGTAAATTAACCCAGGCACTCCATATTGCCGG
>JACEIK010003406.1:132790-151868 GCA_018107945.1 Datura stramonium | reverse complement strand
TGCATTTTACACCTACAAAACAAGGACTAATCATGTTGGTTAGTGCATACCCAAATTTACACAAAATCGCATAAGAATGTAAGTGTATAATTAGACAAACCCGACTAAATTAAGTTATAAAACAGAACTTGGACATATAATTATGCCCAAGATCACATGCCTTAGTTGCCCACCCATCTTGCAAACATGCCCTACCAAACATGTCTTCAGAAAGCCTTCTTCTTCTTCTCTGTGTGTGTTTGGAACATTCTGAACCGAGGCTCTCTCCCAGCTTTGGCTCTCCAACAGCTTCCTTCCATATCCAGACTCGGCCAAATCAAGACATCCTTGAAAGATTGATTTTTCTGAATTTCTGTGCTTCTAGAACTCATTCTCTTTATATCTTTTCTTAAAAGAACTTGCGTCTTGCCGTAATTTGATTTTACCATACATAGATTTGACTTGGCATGCTTGGCGGAAAGGTATATGTTACCAGTGGTTACCTATCAAGTTGTCTGTTGAGAACACATGGTTTCCTGCTGTTGAAGCACGTCTAGTGGTCAGGGGAGATTCCTTGATCTTGGATGAATTTTTGAGTAATCTGCTAGTAGTTATTCATACAACAGAACTAGAGTTCGTAGATTATGCTTATTGCTCAATACTTGTCTATGATGTTACAGTTACTATGGTTGTACAACTCATGAGCTGTTCCATTGGTTCCTTTTGAAATGGTATGTTTGGGTTCATTTTGTTGGACAGAAACTCATGGGATTCACTTGTGAACTTTTTTTGTTGAATTATAATCATCTTAAACTTCTGTTTTGATTTTGCATAACATATCTAGTTAGTTGTAATCTTGACTAGACTGCACATGGTTTAGTGACTAGATAAAGGTAAGCTTGATNATATCTAGTTAGTTGTAATCTTGACTAGACTGCACATGGTTTAGTGACTAGATTGGGAAGTTTGTGGTATCATGATTACCATAGTGTTGCTGATCCTTGCAGATGGAGAGAGACCTATGAAAAACAACCAACAGAGTTTGGGATCTGCTGGTCTTGCATTGCATTATGCAAATATCATCACTCAGATTGATACACTTGTAAGCATCTGATGCTTACTGTTTGAAAAATCACACTATTATCTTCAGTACTTGCTTTAAGTATTTTGCTCTTACTTCCCTCCTTCAATCTAACCCACTTTTGTTCTCTATTAGTTGTAATTTTGTGGAATATGGGACAATTTCTTTTCTTTCCCGAGTAAGCTAAAACAGTTTTTTGGTGATCATATCAACAATCCTGAATCCTCATCTTTTATGTGTGCGCGCTGTCATTTTAATCATCATCTTTGATCCCTAATTATATGCTCTAAATTGTACTTCAAACACTCCCAGGAAATATGGACTGTAACTCATCAATTCGTCATTGAATTTGTGAATTTCAAATCTTTTCCTGAGGCTGAAATTGATTCTGTTAAGCTCTAATATTTGCTGACATACTAGTGTCAATCTGATATCTGTTAAGCTCTAATATTTGCTGATATACTAGTGTGCAATTGAGCCTTTTTATTAGTGATTCATTTTAAAATTGCCTCAACTTTTACATGAACTCCTTCAGTTTGTCACCTAGTTCTTTTCATCTTTATTCTGTTGCAACACTTTGGGAACATGTAGAAGTGCACTTGTTTCACTTGCTTGAGCCTCATTTTGATTCCTTTGATGATAAGGTTAGTTCCTTGTTAGTCATGTACTTTTTTCTGTTCTTGTAGATATCACTAGAGAGATTGTGCTTTTCTAGTAAATGATCTTGTCGAACAAACCACAAAGCTTAAATTCATTTAAATTTTGTAAGCTGAGGTGGCCATAAGATCCACACCTCTTCCATACCCTAGGTACGGCTCAAATTCAAGGACGAAAGTTCCTAAGCGGGAGCCTCAAGCACGAATTAAACATTATCGAAGTAACATGTTGAGATTCAAAGACGAGAATCTTGCTAACACGGGAATGACATTTTGGTTTCTCATAAAGAGTATGACATTATATTTTTCTAACTAGAACAATGCAATACATGTACTTTCTTGAGATTAAGTTAATAGGGAGAATTTGATATAATATGCGACTGAATATCATATCTTCTTAAACAGTACCAAAAGGAGACATGGTGTGAGAATTAATGTCATAAAAGTATTCACAATTTATTGTTAATTTCAAATGCAAGAATAGAAAGCGATGTTACTTAGAGGAATTAATGAAGTATCTATAAATAGAATAGCATATAATATATATAGATATATACAAGAGGTTCTCCACCATTATAATTAAGATAAATGCTCAATATTCATTCTCAAAAAAAAAATGAAGAAGATAAATGATCAATATTTGGACATGTCTAGATCTAAAATGCTTAGTGGCTAAGTAATGGAATTTATCTCTTATTTCCCCCAAAAATCGCTCTTTCTCGATGGGCTAGTGGCTACTTCCCTGAGTGAAAAGCTCCCAGGCACATTCTCCAAGAATCTTTTCTCTCCCATTTCTCAGGACTGCAGAACACCCTTTCTGGTGACTTTCCACCGGAATTTCTCACCTTGTTCCTTCTCAACCCTAACTACAACCTTTTGGAGTCTGTTACCACCCCTTTCTTTGTTTCTTATGGGGGATAATAGGATCTTTCATGCTGGTTTTAAATCCTATGACATCTCTAAGTTCAGATCAAGTGCAGAAACCTGGTTTGAATGGATTGAGTGTAGTAGACACTCGATGAGGAAAGCTACTGTTAACATTAAAGTCATGAAATGGATAGCTCAGGTCTTATTACAGCTTCTAAGGAACGTCAACAGACAGAAGATGGGGAGAATTCTTTTGTTCTCAAGTATAATGAACATGACAAGTACATTAGCTTCATTTCTACATAGAGGGGTTAGTAGATCTGTTATTATTACACCTAAAGTCACATTAAATGCTGGCTGGGGGGATATAGCACAGAAAATCATTAGGTTCATTAATGCATCAGATGAAGGGGAAGTTAGTGCAGTAGCCAGACGACCACGACTTGAAGGGGAAGTTAATGCAGCAGCTAGAAGGCCATGACTTGAAGCCTCTTACATGGAAGCCTTCAAAACCAACAAGTGGGAGACAAAAGGAATGAAAAGCCAATGATCACATCTTCTACCAACAGAATCACCATTACTGGAAGCTCGATGCCTTCAGAAGAGGATGTACTTGGAAGATGCATAGTGGGAAGTTTCTCGTGCCTTAATCATGATTCTCCAACTCTGAGCGACGTAGTAGGTGGATAAGCAACAACTGGAGCTCCTCTCATGGAGTCAATATCTATGGAATGAATATCTCTTATTTTCTCTTTGAAATGCCTTCCAGGAAAGAGGCAGAACATGTCCTAAAAGGAGAATGGAGCTGGAGAAGCTCAAGATGATACAATGATGGTCTCCTACCTCGGGGTGCTTGTCAGACGAAATTGCAAGGAATTGGGTTTGGATTCGTCTTCTAGGTTTGCCAGTAAATTTGTGGTCTCAAACCACATTCCAATGAGTTGGCGACATATGTGGCGGTTGGTTTGAAACTGAAGAAGAAACCAAACTCAAGAACCACCTTCACTAGGCGAGGATAAAGGTCAGAGGAGATGGAAATGCAGTCCCTAAAGAGGTGTGGCTGGGATGTGACAGATTCATTTATAGAATCCCGATCTGGTGTGAGATTTTGGCAACTGTAAGAATAGTAAAGCAGATCGGCCATGGAAGAGGTTAAGGAACGATGGGTAATGAGGGGTATCGTAGCCTTTTCAGAAGGGTGTAGCTTTCGAGAACTTTTTCCGGCAGTGCAGGTCATAGGACACGCGGACACATTGGAGAGATGGTGCTGCTATTTTTAAAAGTCATCCACGTGAGACAGCTGAATCCTGACTTTCAGTTTAAAGGTAATGGCCAAAAAATTGGGCCCAATCCCTTTCGACCCAATTGTACAAACCTTGACCAAGCTTGTTTTATTAGAGCCCAACGACTCAGACCTTCTTGGGATAGAGATTAACGCAAATATTACCAAGGATAAGGTCTCTAAGTCGAGCAACAAAGTCTTATAAGGACCAAGTTCCCATGCGGAGATAGCAGAAGATGAGATATCTTCTGACAGGAGGACTCTAAATGAAGAAGAGGATAACAGATTAGTCAAAATAATACAACAACAATCTTCCCTCTCTACTCCAATTTCTATTAAGACTTAGCAGCGCCGACTTGACATTTTCTGTTGAAAAGTTTGCATTGTCAACACGCGACATAATGAATTTGACAGTAGGGGATGATAGATGTCTGGTGAATACTAGTGGTGTTTGCCTCTTACAGTGATGGAGGACCCAAAGGTTAACTTCGATATTGAAGACCGAAATAGCTCTTTCATATTGATTATGAAAATTGTAGGGAAATTTGGACAATTGAAGACGCTGAGCCAATTATGGTTCAATGGCAAGATGATCACCTAGACAAAAAAGTGGATACACCTATCTGGGTTTGTCAATAATGATCAAATTAAGCAAACTGTTCGGAGCAGATTTCTCGGGACGTGAGGAAGAAGCCATGGAACTTCTCATGTAGATTGACAATAGTAGATAGGCAAGAAAGGTGGAGCCAGAAATTTATATCAAGGAGAGCATATTCAAGGGGATGCAAGAACTGTAGGGGCTGGTACATGTTGATGTTAAATTCAAAAGCGGTGGAAGCCGGAGTAGGGGGAAGGCTTTGACTTTAAATGATCAATGAAGATCAAATTAGTCACATGGAATGCAAGGGGATTAAACAACAAAGATAAGTGAAGAATTCTTTATTAGTATGGGGTGCAGACATTGTATGTTTGTAGGAAAATAAGCTTGGGAAGGATGTAGAAGACATTGTTAAGCAAATTTGGTGAGGTAAATGGACCAGCTTTGCCTGTTTAGAGTCCAGTGGAACTAGGGTGGAATCATAATGATATGGGACAGAAGAATATCAAAAGGGGAGGTTTTATAGATAGAGTCTCATACTTTGCCCTGCAGATTTGAAGGCCAGTTGCAAGACTTTGATTGCCATATTACAGGGGCATATGCTCCAAGTTACATTGAAATGAAAGAAGTAGGGGAGGAAATAAGTGTCGTGAGGGGCCTGATGGATGAACCATGGGCAATTTGTGGGATTTTAACATAGTAAGATTTCCTACAGAAAAGAGGAGTTGCAAAAGGAGGACCATAACTAAGGTGAAATTCGCTGATTTCATAGAAGACATGAATCTTATTGATCATCTGCCAGGAGGTGGTGCTTATACTTGGTACAAAGGGGACACAGTACTGCCTCAAGAATTGACATAATCTTGATATAAGAAGAGTGAGATGACTTATTTAGCAATATCAAACAATCACTCCTTCATAGAGCGACAGACATTTGATCATATTCCTATATACTGCAATGTGGAGATTGGGAACAACAAAAATCATATTTCAAATTTGACAATTGGTGGCTGAATACTGATGACTTTGTTGAAAGAGTTGAGAGTTGGTGGACAACTTGTGTCCTTTCAGGAAACCTGATTATATTTTAGCTTGCAAAATGAAAGTCTTGAAAGGCAAACTAAGAGAGTGGAGTAAAAACAATCAAGGCAACATGAAAATACAAAAATCAGACCTTCTCAATCAACTGGCACTGTTGGTCAAGGTACTGGAAGGCAGAATTTAACAGAGGAGGAAATGTTGGAGAAGGCATCCCTACTGATGAAGTAAAAAGAGCTTCTGAAGAATGAAGAAGTGGCATGGAGGCAAAGATCCAGGGCCATTTGGTTAAAGGAAAGAGACAGGAACATAGTTCTTTCATGAAACTGCAAATGCCCACAAAAGATGCAACAACATTGACCAGTTAATGATCCAGGATGAACTAATATCAGAGCCACAGAGAATAAAGAATATGGACTTCTACAAAAAAACTCTATACTGAGACTGAAGAGTGGAAGCCTGCAAGCAACTTTGAGAACTATCCAACAATAACAAAGGAAGAAAAGGAGCTACTGCAGAACAAATATGAAGAACATGAAGTCTTAGGTTGTCTGAAAATGTGTGCTAAGGATACGACACCTGGCCCTGATGGCTTCACAATAGGATTCTTTATCAAATGTTAGGGACTCAAACAGGACATCATGGGGTGTTTCACAATTTCCATGCTCATGCTTTCCTTGAGAAAAGTTTTAATGCAACCTACATTGCTTTGATTCCCAAGAAGATATGTGCAAAGGAGTTAAGGGATTTTAGACCTACTAGTCTCGTAAGTAGCATTTATAAGATTATTGCAAAAGTCTCAACTCAGAGACTGAAAAGAGTAATGAGAAAATTGGTAGACTCCCAATAGATGACATTCATAAAAGGAAGGGAAATAATGGATGCCATTCTAATAGCCAACGAAACAGTGGACTCAAGACTAAAGCAGAAGAAGCTTGACATTCTTTGCAAGCTAGATATTGAGAAAACCTATGACCATGTGATTTGAAATTTCTTACTAAACATGCTACAACAAATGGGCTTTGGAGGGAAATGGATCGAATGGATGAAATTCTGTGTTACTACTGTCAGATTCTCAGTATTATTAATGGCTCCCAAGAATAATTTTTGCTGCTCAGAGAGGTCTAAGGCAGGGTGACCCTCTGTCCCCATTTATTTTCGTAATTTCCATGGAAGGGTTAAACAACATGATCAAAAGTTCAAAACTGCCAAACTCAATGGGTGGACTAATGGCTTTGAGGTAGCTATGAATGGTCATAAGAGTCAGGAGATTACACATGTACAATATGTTGATGACACACTGATAATCTGTGATGTAGAGGTGGGGTAATTGAGAATCTTGAGAATTATCTTGGTCCTGTTTGAAGGTATTTCTAGGCTACATATTAATCGAGAAAGAGTATCTTTTTCAATCAATGAAGTAACAAACATGGAGGCTTTGCCAATAATTATGGGGGAGAAGCGGGGTTTCTTCCTACTACTTATTTAGGTATGCCAGCGGAGGCAAAATCAAAATCTACAAGGATACGGAATAATGTTCTAGAGAAATGTGAATAAAAGGCTTTCAAGATGAAAGTGCCAATACTTGTCGATGGGAGGGAGGCTCACCTTGATCAACTCAGTACTAGATTCTTTGCCAACATATATGATGTGCTTCTTTCCCATCCCTGTGGGAGTTATTCAAAGAATGGACAGTATTAGAATGAATTTTTTGTGGCAAGGCAATAAAGAAAAAAAGGTTTATCTGGTCAAATGGAAAAATGTAATCCTCAACAAGGCTCAAGGTGGATTAGGGATTAGAAACTTAAGAATCACAGCAAAGCACTTATGTTGAAGTGGTTATGGAGATACTCTCAAGATCCTCAAAGCTTATGGAGTAAGGCAATCAAAGCTAAATATGAAGTAAAGACAACTGGATGACTAAACCGGTTAACTCAACCTATGGTGTTACTCTTTGGAGGTCTACTAGGGTAATTTGGCCAACACTTGAGAGTAGAATCTCTATCACAGTGCAAAATGGTAGCATGACATCTTTCTGGTATGATAATTGGCTGCGGATTGGAGCCTTGAATGTCTTATTTGTTGTTAATTTTTTGCCTTTGCTCAACATCAACTTAGATCTATAGCTGAAATGTGGTCTCCTCAAGGGTGGAATCTGATATTTAGAGAAAACCTGAATGATTGGGAGTTGAACAGAATGATTGAATTCTACAAGCAACTGGATAACTTCACATGAACTCAGAGTGGAGAAGACACATTAAGATGGCAGGGACATAGTGGTGCAAAGTTCAGTATGAATGCAGCCTACAAAATGTTAAACCAACCCAGACCTCAAGTCATCAATGGGCCCTGGAAACACATTTGGAAGACTTAAATACCACACAAGGTTGCTCGCTTCTCAAGGTTACTGGCAAAGGAAGTGGTGCTCACACAGGAAAACCTAATGAAGAGAATATGTACTCTATGCTCAAGATGTTTTTTATGTGAAAGGATATGGAGACAGTTGTCCATTTATTTCTTCACTGTAGAATCACTGACTGGTTATGGAAGATCTTCATTAATCTCAGAGGCTTAGTCTGGACAATGCCTAGAAAGATTACTGAAGCTCTATCTGGTCTGGAGCAACTGACAGAAATAGATGGAGGATGGCTCCTGCTTGCATTTGGTGTACAATTTGGAGAGAAGAATTCTATATGTTTTGAGAACAATAGCAATACAGTACTGAAAATCAAGATTAATTGTATGTTACTGTTTTGTTTTTGGCGCAACCAGGTCTACTCAGAAGATACTATATCTGTCCTAGATACTTTAGGTTATTGTTAGAATTGTAGACTGCTTTTGCTCTTTTTCGGCTTAATTGTAAATGTGGTTTCAGTACAATCCATGTAGTTCCTCCATCCCAATTTATGTGATGTACTTTGACTAGGCATGGAGTTTAAGAAATATGGGAAGACTTTTGAAACTTGTGGTCTAAAACAAGTCATAGATATTTGTATGACTATAAATCATTTCATTAAGGGTGAAATGATTATTTTAAAAGTTAAATTATTACTAAGTATCGAAATGTGTCTTTTTTTAGGGATTGACAAAAAAAAAGTGTGTTACATAAATTGGGATAGAGGGAGTACTAATTTGTATTTAATACATACAAAAGTTACCTTCTAAAAAAAAGTAATGGAATTTATATAAAATTTATATCTGACAGACTTAACATATTAGAAATTATCTGCCTTCATTTTCTACTCCTATTAAAATATTTATTAATTATTGAATTACATAATACCAAAGAGCTTGAAGTAAAGTGCATATGCAAAAAATAAAAATATATCAAACATATATGAGTTTGGTAATATGATAATAAAATTGCAATTACAATAACTAAGGCAGGGAGATCCCTTATCACCTTTCCTATTTATACTAGCAATGGAAGGAATGAGCAGTCTTATACAAACCGCTCAAAGTAAAGGCTGGGTCAAAGGCTTCCAAGTGGGCAATAGGGCGGGGAACTACCTGGAGATCACACAGTTACAATATGCAGATGACACTCTAGTCTTCTGTGAAGCAGTGGATGATCATGTCCTAATGTGAGGGTCATTTTCATTATCTTTGAAGCTGTGTCAGGTTTGCATATAAATTGGGAGAAAAGCTACATCTACCCTATCAATGAAGTAGCTGAAAATGGGATGCTGGCTAGCAGATTGGGAGGGGAAGTGGGGGAATTTCCAACAACCTGTCTGGGGATGCCTTTGGGAGCAAAAAGCAAGTCCAAAGGGATCTGAAATGGGGTGATAGAAAGATGTGAAAGGAAACTGTCGAACTGGAAAAGTCAGTGCCTTTCCTGGAGGAAGGCTGACCTTGGTAAAACAGTGTCCTAGATGCACTCCCTACCTACATGATGAATATTTTCCCTACACCTATAGGTGTTATCAAAAAGATTGATGCTCTTAGAAGGAATTTCTTTTGGCAAGGCAATGAAGACAAAAAGAAATTCCATCCTCTCTGGAAAGAATTAATTACATAAAATATGAGATGGAGGATAAATGGATGTCAGAAATGATAAATACACCATGTGGTTGCAGTGTGTGGAGATCCATTAGGAACTTATGGCCATAAGTGATAACTAAATGTAACTTCAAGGTAGGCAGTGGTAGGAAGACATCATTTTGGAATGATAAGTGGTGTGGACAGGATTCCTTGAGACAACTATTTCCAGACTTAAATCTACTGAACCAAGTTCAACAGGCAATAGTGGCTGAGTTGTGGACAGGAAATGGATGGAACTTACAATTCAGAAGACTCTTAAATGACCAGGAGATGACAAGAATAGCAGACTTCTAGGAGACACTAGCAATTGTACACTCCCTGAGGAACATGACACACTAATATGGAGAGAGGAGGGCAGAGGAGTGTTCCCTGTTAAATCTGCTTATAATAGTGTGAACTCAGTAAGGGGACAACAGTTAGAATGGCCATGGAGAATGGTTATGAGAACTAAAGTACCATACAAGGTAAGCTATTTTTCCTGGCTACTAACCAAAGTGTCTTGACTCATGACACTTTGAGCAAAAGGGGCTTTCATCTATGTTCAAGATGTTATCTCTGTGAAGAACATGCAGAGACAATCAACCACCTCTTCTTACATTGCAAATGGACAGATCAACTATGGCAGTGTTTCATCAACCCGAGGAAGATCAGGTGGGTGAAACCAGGAAGCATAAGAGAACTACTGAAATGCTGGAATAGGGATGGAAATGCAAATAAGGAGGAGGAGAAATGGAAGCTTGTCCCAGCCAGCATTTGATGGACAGCTTGGAGGGAGAGAAACCAGAGATGTTTTGAAGGAAAGAAGAGCAGCCATCAGAATTTTAAGCTTAATTGTCTAGCTCCGTGTTATTTTTGGTGTAAACAAATAGTGATAGATCAAACAGAAGATCTTTATACAGCTATAGACTGGTTGTAATCTAGCAAGTATAGGATTTTCATGTAAGTTATAACTTTTTGGAGGGGGACCACATATTTACATGTAGTATACCTGTGGGTATATATATAATTGATGTTACCTTTCTAAAAGAAAAGTAACTAATTTCAACATCTAATATTCAGTAATCTCGGCACTGATCAAACTTCTCAAAGTCGAGATACAAAGAATCAACGACTAGATGTTTGGATCGCTTGGTGAGTGTTGTTCTTTTTAAGATTATTTTTTTATAACAGTGGTGTCCACCTAGCTTGTATGTACCTTGACTAATTTCACGGGTATCTGACCTTCCACCAACACAAGTACTGGGTAGCTCTATCTACCAAGGCTTGGATATATAGGAAGAAATCACCTAGTTTTTTTTGTCTCCGTCGGGATTTCAACCTAAGACCATATGGTTCTCATCCCACTTTATTGACCACCAGGCCACACCCGTGGGTGCCACTTTGTGAGTAATTGTGTAAAACATACATTTCTTTAAAGCACATAGCTTTGCCTATGGAGTGATAAGCCTACACTTTGCATCGTCACGACCCAAGTCCATGAAACATATTGTCCGCTTTGGGTCTAGGCCCGCACAAATTTGTCTTTCCGGCTACGCCACATCGAGCCTCAAAAGTGCACTTACCATGTAATGAGCTATATCTTATAGAGCTTCACTTTCCTCTCTCATTCCTATAATGGGATTTGCTAAAGTGTCATGTGCACCTCATCTTCAGAAGCTTGCCAACCTAGAAGTCTGCCAGTCTTGCTTGACCCACCCTCATCAGCCGGTCCTCCTCTAGGAGCGTCACATTCACCCCCCTTTAAGTCGGCGTCCTAGCTGAGGTTTGTCCCACCATTGTATTGAGGGAGTACAAACTCTTATATCATATTTTTTACAACCCAAGTCCATGGTACGTATTTTTCGCTTTGAGCATGGGAACGCACAAATGTCTTTTGTGCTATGCTACATTGAGCCTTAAAAGCTCGCGCACCATTTAAACTTGAGCTATGCCTTATAAAACTTTTCATTCTCTTCCCCCATTCTGATGTGGGATTCGCCTAAGATGTCATATATTCCTCATCTTCAAAAGCTTGCCAGCCTAGAAGCCTGTGAGTCCTGCATGAAGACCTCACTAATAACTACTGGAAGGATGTCCGACACATAGAATACTCAAATTGCAGAGATAAAAAATACGGAAGATGCTTAAAGAATATTATATTAGACAAAATATTGCAATGAGCTTATCTCTTCCTGAAGCTTTTCTTCAAAGTGTGTACTGAAAACTCTCTGGCAGTTTATACAAAAGTTTTTTAGGATAATAACGAAACAAAGAATTTGGTTTTGTGGAGCTGATGAAGGCGTATAGCTGATTAGCTGACAACAAGAGCTAGTTTTATTTAAAACTGAAGATGAACACTATGGTGACGGAGTAATGTATGGGTGGTCCAACTAGGTGATCGTTCTTGCACTTTACTATCCACTTTTAATGTGGAGTGCAAGGAGAAGATGAGTGATGGAGTATTCTTGGGTAGATATGAATCTTTGAACCGACTCGTAAAGATACTCTTTGGTATGGTCACTTTGTACGGTACAAATGGGGACTCCTATCGGATTGTTATATTGGCAAAAATTTTTGTAAGTACATAAAATAGCTTGGAAGAAATTTTCATTGGGAATATTCAAGTGCAGTTGGAGTAATAGTCAATCAACGTGACACAGTAATGGAAGCTGAGACTAGAACTTACAGGCTTGGCCTGATATAATCGTGGTGGACAAGTTCTAAAGGGGATGATAATCTACTACTGTCTTGTTTTGGGGAGCACATTTTTGTTTTCCAAATTGATATGAGTCGGAAACTAGTGGTATTATGGAGGAAATCAGAAATTATTTGTCGAAGTTAAGAGAAATGATGACCGAGACCACCATAGAAAAGAAAATGAGATTCGCCAGTAGTAGATGCGGTGAAATGAGCCCTCTGGGAGATACTAGTAAATGTCTCTCGACTTGCGAGCTCCATGCAATTGTTTGTCCTGTAACATGATCCTGCAAGGAATTTAGTAAGTCCACTGATAATAATAGAACTAAATGGGCATTTAGGAACCTATAGGTCTTTGTTAAGAGTCAGAGATGGAGTAATGAGAACTTGACCATGGTTTTGGTGCGCCATTAGTAAGGGTAATTATGGGTGATAGCAGAATATCGAATATAAGAGAACAAATATCTATTACTTGCCATGCGGCCAGAGATTTTTATGTCAAGAATCCATGCCCAAGAGACGAAGAATGTTTGAGCAATGTCATTGAGTTGTGGATATGTGTGAAAGAGACAGATGAATCCTTAGCCGTGTTATATTTCAAGAATCCATCGTGTTTGTCACTAGATCCACAGTTGACTGAAGTACTAAACTCCTAAAGGTGCTTTCCGATCTTTGCTTTCCATTGCCATTTATGATCAGAAAAGAAGAGAGAATTGGTCTTCAATTGACATTTTCAAATCATAGCCACCTTAACCTACTAGCTTGCCAGACATGTAGAGATTATTGTTACATAATTATCTTTTGTAATGTCTTTGTCGATCACATTTTCTATTGGTATTGCTAGCTAAGGTATCTTTGATTTGATCAGGTTACTCGATCAGGTTCAGTGCCCCCAAATACAAGAGATGCTCTATACCATGGGTTGCCACCAAGCATAAAGTCAGCTTTACGTTTCAAATTACTGTCATTCTCACTCAAGGAAGAGGTACTTATATTTATATGATCATGTCATGTCCAATGTCAAGGATCAACTATTTTATGTTTTTCTTATGACGAGTTTACAAGTTTCTTCCTTCTAGTGATTGAACTATAGTCATTTTCTTGTGCAGTTAACAGTGCCACAAATCAAAGGTGAAATGGAGAAAACATTGCAGTGGCTTGTACCCATGGCAGCCAATACTACCAAGTAAAACTACTTTCTATGGAAAAATTTCTTCATTGACTATGGTTGCATGATTTTTACCATGTTCTAGTTCCAAATCGGACTTCTGTGTTGCATAATTCTTTTTGAGATTCTAATTACATGGGATGTTGTTAGGAGGTAATCTTCCTTTTTTGACTGACTCTCCCTGAAGTAATCCATCGAAATAAAACTGCATGAGACTGATATAAAGTCATCTTGTGGGATGTCGGGAACAAATGAAACAAAAGAAAGCTGTGCCGCTATAACGTTCGAGACGATAAATATTTTTACTGATCATTTTCCAAGTCATATTTGGTAATTCATTTGGCATAAAATTGGTGAAATATAATAGTGGTGGTTGGATATAGAAGGTGGAAGGTAGGCATGGTTTTGGTGTTCGGTGATAATCATAACTAGTAAGAATACAGATAATGTTTACATACAGGAACAAGTATCATAGCGGAGTGGATCGCAAAATGAATTTTGTCCATTACACAAGTTGTTTCCCTTTGTTTCATCTGAAGATGTTTTTGTTGGCAAAAACATTCTCAATGTCTTTTGGGAGCTTAGTGTTGGAAAGTTGATTTCCAAGGATGACGTAGCATGTCATACTAATGAAGCCTATTTAAAGGAAAAGAGGAATGGATAAAATTAGCTTACTTTGTATTTGGGTTAAAATAAAGATGTGTCCTTTGACTGTTTGACATCTATATCCTAATATATATATATCTTTTCAGTACCAGGGTTAGTTTTGGCTTTCTAAAGAGGGGTCGGATAAGGTCTTTCCTTCCTTTTCCATCCACTCTGGCATGGTAAAAGGAAGTGGGCGGTTTAGCTATTATCCTCCTCTCCTATGATCTCTTCCCACCAAAGTCAGTCCTAATCGCTAAAACAGTTCATATTTATCATGTCCATCTACTTTAAAGAAAGAAAATACAATGCAGCATAGTGGATTAATTTAGGGAAAAATAAAAGCATCATTTCTTTTCTTGTTGCTTCAGAAGTCAAATAGGGACGAAAGTTGAAAGCTTCTGAATCTTCACATTGTTGGGTCCCAAGTGTTTCCCTTAAATTCGGAACGCATTAAACCAAAAATTGATTATGAATACATTAGATTTTTTTTGGTTAAATCATTTTCTCTGCGTACTGAATGGTGTGTTCTTTTTCAAAAAAAATTTCAGAGCCCATCATGGCTTTGGATGGGTTGGAGAATGGGCAAATACAGGGTGAGCTCAAATCACTGTGGACTTAACTTTTAATCTGTCGGGATCTTCCTTTGGCTTGTCTAATTGAATTCTTTTTCATCTGTAGGTCCGAAATAAACAGGAAACCTGCAAGCCAGGTTGATCTTCGAATTGAGACACTGTATCATGCAAATAAGGAGAAAACAGAAGCATATATTCTTGAGTTAGTGGTGTGGCTCCATCATCTTGTCAGTCAGTCGAGAAGCGCTGCTAGTGGTGGAGTAAGGTCTCCAGTAAAATCTCCAATCTGTTCCCCTAATCAAAAGATGATTCAGTTGTCTAATAACAGACCAAGCTCTCCATCATCCCCATTAACGGTTGAAGACCAAGAAATGCTTCGTGATGTAAGCAAGAGAAAACTAACTCCAGGGATTAGCAAGTCTCAGGAATTTGCAAAGACAGGGTTGAGCAAGTACCACAGGCTGAGTAAGAGCAGCAGCCATTCACCTATAAATGAAATCAAAAAGGACCCCTTCCCTATCAGAAGACTGTCTTCTGTTCCAGTGATTGACTTTAACAGTGACCGGATGAAAGCTTTGGATGTCATCGACAGAGTGGACCCAATTCGAGGTGCATAATGGTACAACATTCGGCTGCATTGCCAAATCAGGATATCGTGTGCATAGTGGTATGGTTATTTACTGCATTTGGGAACCGTAAATAGAGCATCTTTTAGTTAGCTGGACATGGGCTATATTCTGACGGCTTAGCAGGGCTAATGCATCAGCAGATCATCTTCATATGTCCTATTTTGTGTTTGGGAATTGGATTATCTCTAACGCGTTAAAGATCAGATTCTATTGCGATGCAATATTTCCAGTAAATTCAGATGGAATGGAAGTGATTTTTCTTCTCTGTTTTGTTAAGAGGAAAATTGGGGTTCGGGACAAGAAGGGTAGAGTTGAGTCCTTTTTTAGTTTTTGGTGGAGAGAAATGTGTCTGAGAGCTCTATTATCATATGTACAGAATGGAGCCTTCTTTGCAGACATGAAAGTAGCCTTGTTGGAGTTGGTCTGTATTAAGGGAAATATAGATTTTTATTACGTGGTATGGTTTTAACCTTTTTTTATGCGGGAGATAGTTTCACATGTATATTGTTCAAGATAATTTTACTTACATGCTGAAGGTGTTTAATAATTAAACCTCCATTGTAGCAAAAATATCAGTTGCCCTTAATGTAGGTTTGATCACTCATTGCAAGTTACGGACCATTTGCGCAGATCTTCTCTTTAAATTGGTGCAACTTTAGTCATAATCAAACTCCATACCTGTGGTATGAAGTTCAACTACTGCACATGAACTGCAGTCTATCAAACTCAAGACTAAAAAGAAGAGGAATATTGGTGTCTAAATTTTAAATACATGCCCCATCCCTGTCAGTGGCAAAGTAATTAGGATAAAATTCATCAAAAACCATTTCTTAGCCACGTAATTGAAAAATAGAAATATGATAGGTGAAGCTCCTGTCATGGGATTTCAAGAGTGAAATCTCAAAACTCCTTACAAAAGAAAAAAGAAGTTTCTCCAAATTATGTATGAAGGAATATTCTGTGTCTTTGAAAAAGGCAAAATATTTTAAGTTATCATATTAGTATTAGCACGTCAAAAAGTGTAAGCTTGGGCTGTTCTAATGAAAAGATAAAAAAGGGGGTTATCATGTATGTTTCCTTGCCGCCCATGTGTGTGGCTAACAAAATGCTTCACAAAGAAAAGAGTCTATAATGATGACGATGATGATATCTTAACTACCTCCTTTGTTTTTAGATTTTACATAAATAAATGAACAAAACATGAAAAAAGGAAAAAGAAGATAGAGATTAAAAGATGTTTAAGAATAATGTAGAATATCATAGATGATATGATAGAAGTACAAAGTTGACTTAGGGAGTACAAGAAAAATGACAATTTGCATGCGCATTTACTATCTAAATCTAGTTTCACACCCAAAAAAAGAGTATCCAATTCTCTTCTATCCTTCTTTAAATTTTGTGATAGAAGAGAATCATGTAATTAATTTAGATTACAAGATTTTGAAATTTTGGTATTCTAGATGATCAAACTGCATATTCTTTGGGATTAATATAGTATCGTGTTTGGTTAGGATTAGCAGAAAGTACGTGGTCTCATTTCATAAATAAAAATACTTTTTATAGTTTTCTCTACTTATATTACTCTATTATATTATAAATTAAAAAAAATTAAAGATTCATGAAGCTTATGTCTATATCTCGGGACTTACACTTTGTCCTGTGCTCAATAAAATATTCTGCTTCACGTTCCCGCCATTTAAAACACATGTGACCAAATGAGCCCTCTGCATAGTAGTTTAAAAAAAAAAACTACAATAAATTAGATTTCAATTCTGAATCAGAATATATAATGTGTGTTCGATACTAAGGAAATTAAATCTAATCTAATTTTACACGGATTTAAATATTGAATTCGAATTAAGAATTGTACATCTCTGATATTAAGCCATTATTTATTACGAGGTCACTAGCTAGTAGTGAGACGATGGGGGATAAGCTTCATCATTAGAGGGAAACAACCTGGATCACTAGCTAAGGCCTCTAAAAAAACTGTAAATATCTTTGCATTGCATATGCGTATTGAGAAATATTGAAATCATACTTTATGAAAGTATTGTTGTTGTTTGACAAAAGAATAAAGATCATTATTATTTCAAGGTGAAAAAATTTTATTTTTTTCATTGACCTAGTTCCTCGGGGTAAATACATTAAAAAAGACAAATTTTAGCAGATAATGCTGCTGAGATTTATTGCTTCAAAAGAAACTCGTATCGGAATTCACATGAATCTTTGGATCCTTTTTATAAGATTTATGGACGAGTGTAATAAGTATATTATTTCCAAGACTCCAAAGAAGAATGATGGAATCTTATCTGGTGCATTTTTAGAGAAGTTTCTTAAAAGTGAAAAATTAAAAGAATTTTATCCTATCCCTTTATAATATCACTATTATTATTATTTTTAAAATTCTTTTTTGAGGGTTTAATAATATCGAATCTTGCACCTTTAAAAATGTAAATTAACAGTTCATCCACTGAATTACTGTTCAGTTTTTCATTAATAATTGTTTGCCTGACTTTCCAACTTTTAAATAACTTGCTCTTTTTTTTTTGTTTGGGTTGAAATGTATATCACAGTATAAAGCACCACTTAAGTTTGCACTTTTATCAGAATAGTGAAGCCAATACTTTCTTTAGTGGATAACCCATAACTAAGCTATAATGCAAGATAATTAATTATGAAAAATAGAAAGAAAAAAAAAAAAAGAGTGTGTTTCTCTCCATCAAAATTTTCATATTTGATTTGTATACAACTTTCTATATATCTAAGGGATCTTAATGTTTTTAAGTAGGCAATTTAGAAATTTTTTCACTATAATGAATCTAGAGTAAGTGTATTATGTGATACACTAATTAAATAAAATATTAAAGTTATTTTTTGGTAAGACTTTCTTAAATTGCTAATATTGTAAAAATCCATACATCATCTAAATGACGAAACTAGTGACTTTACACAAACTTTTAATTAATGATGGCTTTTTTTGACCCAAAAGGGTTGTGAACCTCAACTTCAATTAGTATCTCATTTAAATTTAAAAAAAAAAAACCTGCCAATCAATTCTTTCTAGTGAGGCAGTACATTAATTTAGGTGGAGTAGTTTTCTAATGATTGTAAATTATCCAATTTGATTCTGTCACTAAGCCAAGTAGCCAATATCAATTATTTTTGAATGCTTTGATGACTGTAACTTGAGTTTTTTAAACCTTATTTATTACATCCACTCCATAAAATAAAATTAATTCATTTATATAAGTGTATGGTCAAAGCCCCTCTCAAAACACAAGGGCCAGTAGGAAGATTGAGTTGGACCAAAGTGGATAATTGAGTCATTTGATGCTGGAAAGTTAACTTGTGAAACTCATTTTCTTCTTCTGCTATAATTATAATAATATATATGCTCTATTAATGACAAATAAGAATAAATTTAAAATTTTAGGAGTAAGTGTTGGTAATAGTTTCTTAAATTATTAAAAACTAAAAAAGGAGATATAATTTTGTGGCTGTGATCAGTTTTCTCCAGTCTTGGGTGGATTTTCCATCAACAAGTTGTATGAATATCCAATGAATGGTTTACGGGCAATCTTCACAGTCAAAAGTCAAAACCCGTTAAACTTAAAATTTTATCTATAAGACAAGTAAGACCAAAAGTGTAAAACCATCGATCTCCGAGGTCGTTCTTGTAAATCACTTAGTTTTACATAATGTGAACAAGCTGTGTTGGTCTAAGGATAAATTTGGTATAAATTTGTTTCGTGAGAGATTGTTGTGACTAGCTGGTCCAGATTCTAGATACCAAAGGTGGCCCATTCATCTCATAATCTTTGAGCAAAGTCCATCCAC
>JACEIK010003406.1:101307-132712 GCA_018107945.1 Datura stramonium | reverse complement strand
AAATTATTATTATTTTTAAATTAGGTAGGAACAATTTAATAGTAAAATTTGTGAGAAAGTTGAGATGTATGAAAGTAATGTGCATGCCTTGGGGCGTTTGCAATGCAGTTGTTATTTGATTGAGGGATAAATGGAGAGTCCTGTCCTCATTTTGAAGAAAGCTGAATCATGTAGTTGACCCATTTTAACTCTTAATGCGACTGGTCATTTCAAAAACAAAATAACATGCCTATGTCAATTACCTTCTAATTCACTCTAGTAGTCAATACTGTGAGTGAATAATAATACTTCTTCTGTTCTTTATACAATGACGCTATCTTAATAATCAATCATTATCATCATCAACCCAATGACCATATATATAATTAAACTCACTCCAATATTATTATTACCACATACAAAGTGTGACAATTGGAAGGTCCAAATGGGAGAGGCGTCCGTCCACACATTTTGACTATTCCCGATATGGATTGTTTTCTCGACATATTGATTTGATCATCATGATTCATGGCCATACCAGAATTTCTTCACCACAGTATAAACCTTTACCTTGAGTGGAACTGTAATCATGACAAAAGACATGGCCCAATACACATGCTTCATTCCAACTAAGTCAGCTTAAAATATTAAGAACATGAAAAGGAAAACAAAAAATGTAAAAGCTCTTATATTTTATTGAGATATCAAATGAATGACGTCCTTTTAGGTGTCCCTTTTCTATAGGAGCAACCTTTCCTGGATTTATCATCAAAATTTTATTTTATTTTAATTTAATTTATTGAGTGAAAAGGAATTCCATAACTTTAGTATCTATTAATATTCCACCCTTACGAGACCGAAAGAGACCATATTGAATACTAATAATACAATAACGATAAAAAGCTTGACTTTGACTTTTGAGTCGCCTGAGATCGAGGGATCCCAAGACACAACCTATTACCTACTTCAACAATTACGAAACAAACACCAGAACATTCAAAATATATGTAGCTTTAATAAATAAAAATTAGTCATTGCTTTGAAAATTCAAGATAAAAAATAATAATTACTTTAAACTATATTATTGTATTAAAGAACTTCTCCCTCCATTTCATTTTAATTCTTACATATATTAAAAATAACTGTTTTAAAATTCAAGATATAATTGATCATGTTTTTCCAATTCTATCCTTAGTACTTAAAGTCATTCTAAAATCTAAAAGGAACTATTATTATGTATTTTCAAAAAATTAATAGGGTTATATTAGTCAAATGACCGCCTATTAATTTTTTCTTAATGGATGTGTAAATTTTATTTTAGCATATTTTTTAGTAGTGCTCAATTCTCCAGAAACATCTAATAAATTGAATAACTTAGTAAACTACACTTTCTATTTATTATTTTTCTTAATAAGCATGCAATGAGCTAAAATGATACTTATTTTGGAGCCCGAAGGAGCATAAACCTAGTGATCCAACATTAACGGAAATGCAACTCTAATTTGATGAAACCGTAAATAATTTGTTTATGTACATTTTTCCATAGAGACTTTCCTCCAAATTAGTCCTTGCAAAGATTAATTACCTCATTTGTAATTTAAAATACTATGTATACACTTTCCTTGTTTTAATTATTTAGATTTGGCAAGATAAAAATTCTATAATTACTAACTTTTTGTAACATATATCTCCCCTGGAAATAGAAGAGGATGAAATACTGCAATATTTTGACTAATACATATATATCCATCCATAATCTAATCATCATTAAATTCAAATTTACAACAACAAAAAGAAAAAAAAAACATTATCTATCAGCCAAATATATAGCAACATAATATTATTCTTTTTAAATGCTACAAAACCTTGAGTCTTAACAATATATAATGAAAGTTATAAAAGGGAAAGCTTGGCATATGTGGTTGTTGTTCGAAGAAATCCTCTACTTCAATTGACATTTTTTTCACGAAAAGCAAAAAAGTTTTGAATTTAATATCGATATTTTAGCGTATGGAACAATTAACCTAGTTCCTATTCTATTCTACATTATATTTGATTCGTCTAATTACATTAGGTTTGAGCAACGTACATATACTTACTTATCAAGATGAGCTCAAATAGTTGAATCCCTTAATTCACTCTAAATAAAATAAAAAAAATAAATGCAATAATTTAAAAGGATTAAAAAGCTTATTTCAACATTAAAAAAGTTAAAAAGCACAACTCAATATGAAGTTAGCTTTGGAGATATATTAGTCATTTGGTGGGTGTAAATGGATATGGTTGAAGTGGTGCCACACCAAACCCTAACCTAACACATATGTATATTGTAGTTTTCATTCATCAAATGCACTTTTTTTTATATTAATATAAATAAATTTAAGTATATGAACTACACTCAATTCCCTCCGTACAATACGACCGTTGAACATCAACAACGGCTATTCTTCAAGCGATTTCTGGCCATCGGAACGGAAAATTTCTCTGATGGGGACGCCGGTTGGCACGCCACCGCCGACTCTAAAGGAGAATCAGGCAAGAATGATGGAATCTAATGAAGCTAATGAAGAAGTCACAAGAAAAACTTCATATGCAGGGAAACTGCAAGCCCCGCCAAATCCAAATACCAGATCTACCACCAACCAACAGGTAAGATCGGAAGTTAAAGCAAGGTACTCTACACACAATGGAATACCAGTGGTGATATTTAAAGCTAGTGACAACTATGGAATCATGGCGGAAGAATGCAGAATGACTTTGGCTGGAAATTTTCTAAGGTCGAGGCCCCAAATTGAAAAAGTCATATCAAAATTTGCTGAGAAAGTCACCATTAAAGGTAATTTCAAAATTGGGCCTTTCGATTACAGAATGATTTTTATTGATTTTAGCAATGAATAATATTTTAAGAACACCTGGTTTAAGAGATCCATAGAAATTGAAGGGCAAGTGATGTGGCTTGAAAAGTGGTCTCCGAATTTTAAGCCGGAAGTGGATTCACCTATTGTTCCGGTATGGGTTCTGCTGCCGGGGCTACCATTTCACTGCCACACCTGGAAATACATCAAACAAATTGTGAGCATAATAGGATCCCCTCTATCCATGGATCTTTCTACTGACCATAGGACAAGACCGAGTATGACTAAAGTGAGGGTCGAGATTGATCTAACCAAGCCAAGAATCAACTCTGTCTGGGTTGGGGAAGAAGATGAAGCAACCCCCTTGAGAGGATTTCTTCAGAAGATAGAGTATGAAAGTGTACCAAAATTTTGCAGACATTGTAAACTGTTAGGCCATTTGATAGAACAGTGCAGATATGTAGATAAAAAAAATGAAGGGAGGGTGCAACAAAGTCCAAAGAAAGATAAGAACAGAGAGGAAACAGACATTGACAAAGAAGAAGCAAAATCTTACCAACCTGAATCCAGCAACAAGAAGGAACAAAGTAACAAAGAGAGGGAGAAGAGGGACGAGGAGTTGGACATGGACAAAAAAGAGCAAGGCAATAGTTCCATATCTGAAGGTGTGAACATCACTGCTAATCAGAGAATCAAGCCAAGGAGGAAGAAACAGAAAGACAAAAATAAGCCTCGCATGAAGAAGAATAAGGTCCAGTTTAAGAATAGCAGGAGAAGGAATGAGAAAATCATCCATAACAACGACAAGGATAACAAGAGGAAAGGCAGTAAAGAGGAATAGGAAAGTGAACAGGAAAGTGAAAAGAGAATAAGGCAAGAAGAAGTGGAACAGGAAAGCAAAACTGATGAGAATTTGAACCAAATGCAAGATGAGAAAGTCATAAATGACCAGGAAAAATAAAGAGAAGAAGAGACTGATAAAAGGAGGGAGAAAAAGAGCAAGGAAGTGGGACAACAAGGGGGACAGGAGAAAAGAAAAGAGGAAAATATAATTACGACACAAGATACTCAAGAATGCAGCAAAAGAAATGATAGGGAAGACAGTAAAGAAGGATCAACCAGTTTGAGTTCCAATATAAAAAATTGCAAGAGCCTACAACTATATGTGGAGCTGAACTGTGAAGAAGATAACAGTGTGAATAGAGAAAAAAGAGACACAGACGATGAGGTGGCAGATAGCTTGATAGAAGCATTTGCTCCAGAAAACAACCAAGACCAAGAGGAAAAGACACAAGAAGAAGATTAAGAATCCTATCCAGACAAGCAGTTGAGAGAATTGATTGATAAAGAGGGTTTATCTCCTGTGAGAAGGGGTAGAAGTAGACATAGGAAACAAGGAAGAAGGACAAGGGGAAAAACTGCTCTCAGTAACAAAGGGAGAAGTTTAAACAGGGAAACCACTCCAAATATTCCATGATCACAACAATCTTCTGGAATATAAGGGGAGTTAGATCCAAGAGAGCTATACATAGATTGAAAAATATGGTTAGCATCAACAATTCTGATTTTGTTGCTATTATGGAACCAAAAGTTAACAAAAATAAGATTGAAGGCTACAAAAGATTTCTGGCTTTTCATGAATGTATTTCTAAAGAAAATGGGAAGATCTGGTGTTTTTGGAGCAAAAATCTGAAGGCAGAGGATTATATTATGGATGACCAGCAAGTGACCATTAAATTCATATGTAATCAGTCCAACAATCTGTATTATGCTACAACTGTGTATGCCAAATGTACTATAAATGAGAGAAAAGATCTTTGGGATAGCTTGGCAAATATCAGTAGTAGCATTGATGCTCCTTGGTGCATTGGAGGGGATTTTTATGTCATTATGGATACCAATGAAAAGTTGGGTGGTAAGCTACATAGAACTTACAAGAGTATTGATTTCATCAGCTGCATGGATCAATGTGGGATGACTGATACGGGTTATGTGGGTTCAAGGTACACTTGGTGTAATAACAGAGAGCCAAAGTATAGAATTTGGAAAAGATTGGACAGAATTCTGGTCAATGATCTTTGGGAGCAATTTTTTCAGAATATCAAGATTAAACATTTGGGCAGAACTGGCTCAGATCACAGACCTCTTCTTATGAAATGCCATAATGACAATAATAAGGCCATCAACTGCTTCAAATTTTTGAATTTCTGGGTGGATCAACCTGATTTCTTGGAAGTAGTACAAGATGCATGGAATACAAATATCCAGGGGAATGCTATGTGGATGCTTCATCAGAAACTAAATATCACTGGTAAGAAACTAAGTGAATGGTCAAGAACATCCATTGGCAATCTTTTTTACCAAGTAAGGGAATGGGAAAGCAAAGTGCAACTCCTAGAAGAACTTGAGATTATTGACAACAATAATCAAGTTAGGGAGGACCTGAATAGAACTTATGCTGAATACATTAGATGACAGACAATGCAAGATTCTTTGCTAAAGCAGAAAGCTAAGATGAAGTGGCTTGAAGAAGGTGATAGCAACACCAGATATTTCCACAACATTATCAAAGAAAGGAGAAGGAGACTGCATATTCACAAGATTAAGAATAGTAAAGGAAATGGATGCATACATAGGATAAGATTGGGAAATCTACAGTCAGACACTTCAAGAGGCTATTCAAAAATCAGAACAATGTGGTAGACCAAGAGATCTTAAAGGTAATTCCTCACTTAGTTACTTTTGATGATACCAATATGCTTTGTGTAATCCCATAGGAAAAGGAAATCCAAGATGCAATTTTTTCCATGAGTCCAGTAAGTGCGGCTGGACCATATGGCTTCAATGGGAGTTTCTTCCAAAAGTGTTGGCAAGTTATCAAAGGAGAGGTGATAGATTTTGTGCAAGAGGTCTTCAAGGGTAAGCAACTAATCAGGTATTACACTCACACCTGCTTGGCCTTTATCCCCAAGATTAATCCTCCTTCCAATTTCTCTGAGGTAAGACCTATTTCTCTTAGCAATTTCTCAGTGAAGATTATTACTAAAGTAATATCTACTAGGTTGAATAGCATTTTGCCTAATCTGATCTCTGAGAACCAGAGTGGTTTTGTGAAAGAAAGATTGATAACTGACAATGTTCTTTTGGCACAAGAGATAATTCATGGTATCAATCAACCTAATAAAGGGGGTAATGTAGTTATTAAGTTAGACATGGCAAAGACTTATGATAAATTAAATTGAAATTTTTTGATTGAAGTACTAAAAAATTTGGTTTCTCTAATTCCTTTATGAAACTAATTTGGAGTTTGATTGCAGGAGTCTGGTATTCCATCATTGTCAATGGCACAAGAACTGATTTTTTCAACTCAGAATAGGGCTTAAAGCAGGGGGATCCTCTCTCACCCTCTCTTTTTATATTAGTTGTTGAGGTGTTTACTAGAATGTTAAATAATTTTCACAATCATCATGATTTTACTCCTTTCTCGATGAGTATTATGGTCCTTGCATTAATAATTTAGCCTATGCTGATGATGTGATTATTTTCAGTAGTGGTAATTCTAAAAGTCTAAATCTTATTATGAATGTCATTAGAAGTTATGAGGCTAGCACTGGTCAATCTGTTAATTGTAATAAGAGTTTTTTCCGAACTTTCTCAAAAGCTTCTACTTACAGGATTAATAGAATTAGATCTATTACCAACTTCCTGGATAAGAAATTTTCTTTTGTGTATTTGGGTTGTCCCCTTTAATGAGGAGAAAGGGCCTTATCATTTGGATAAGTGTCAAATGCTTAGTATTAGGATTAGATATGACAAAGCGAATTTTTTTGTTAGCTGAGTTATTTTGGCTGAGGATAATTGGCATTTTGCTAATTATCTGACTGAAAGGATGAAGACTCATCCTACTTTTGTAAAGGCGAAGACCTTGGCACTCCCATCTTTTTGATGAAATAAAAGCCTACCCAGGCATAAATGGGTGATTATATAAAAAAGATGCATTTTTTTCTTTTTTCTGGCCATGAACTAAGGTACTGTTATTTAGATAATAGTTGATATAGAACTTTCACAGACCTTTCAAACTTTTAATTTCTATCATAAAGGTATCCCAACAACTAACAGGGCCACATTTTAGAATTACTATTTTTATTTTTTGCAACTATACATATGCTTTTTCTGAAATAAGAAAGACTTGAAGGACTATTCATTATTACAAGTGTAATTGTTCGCGCTTCTCGCAATTATAGAAGATACTAATTTCTATCATAAAGGTACCCCAACAACTAATAGGGACACATTTTGGAATTACTATTTTTATTTTTGCAACTATACATACGCTTTTTCTGAAATAAGAAAGACTTGAAGGACTACTTATTATTACAAGTGTAATTGTTCGCGCTTCTCGCGATTATAGAAGATACTAAAATATAATTGAATGATAATATCATAATTTTTATAAAAGAAAATGAGACTTAAAATAAGATCATGATTATACCAAACAATGTGGAGTTTAAAGTCTAACAACACCAAAATGCTTTGTTAATGCACAATGTACACAAACACGTTCATCAACTTTTGTACGCTTCCAACTTTATAGGCACTTCAGCTAAATTAAATCTGGTGATGCAATAACTAAATATTATTTTATTTTTAGGAAAATCTTAGTAGCTTAATTGATTGACTACCTGAATTTTTATTTTGTTGGTGAGAATTCGATTCCTCATATTGTAATCTTCTTCCCCATTCGTTACATTCGCCTTTCTCTATCCACACAAGTAATTAAAATATATATATATATATATATATATATATATATATATATATATATATATATATATATATATATATATATATATATATATATATATATTGTTATTATATCAATATTTCATTCCAACTTGGAAAAAAATTTAAAATTTAAATTTATTTTATTTTTTTTATTTTTTTTAGTTTTTTTAAAAAACAAAAACCAATAAATAAAGATATTGAAAAGAATAGAAAAGATGAAAAGATATTGAAAAGATTGGGAAGGTTCTTTCATTCTTCAATATTGAAGGATCTTAATCATGAGAAAATCTTTAACTCTAAAATTGAAAAAGCATAAGTTAAATTAACACTTGAAATTCGCCGACAAAAAAATAAGAACGGGGAAAATCAGGAACCACAATAGAGAGAGAGAGAGAGAGAAAGAGAAAGAGAGAGCAAAAGAGTGTTGTAATTATATCGAAGCATAATATTAGCCTGGACTTCAGCAAAATTTAATAGAACTAAGAAATCTCCTACAAAATGAAAATAAATTATAGAAAAATCCTTTTGTTCCTAATACACGGTTAAGTGTGTTTCAATTACAAAAGTCCAAGTCCAAGTCCAAGTTCTAACGATCTTAAAACATGCTTTATTTGGTAATTTTGAAAATAGTAGTATACTTTTTTTATTACTGGGGCAAAACTTCAATTCCTTCCGAAGAACAATCTAAGCTCATGCTTTAATTTGCCACAATAAGAATTGAATACTTGCATTCATCTTGAATCAATGTAGTTTTTATAAAGCCATTGTAATACGTCTAGGCATCATTTCAAATTGACACCATTATTTTATATCATAATTGTTGGCGATCATTGAGTTTTTTTTAACCATAATAATAAGAACAAAAAAATGCAATTATGTAGAGCATTAATGGTATTCTTTTTTCTTTTTTTAAAATTTTAAAATATCATATGAATAAATATAAATAGAAAGGTAAAAAGCATAAAAATTAAGATAAAAGATAAATAAGAATTCTAATTTTAAAAAATATCAATAACCTTCCCCATTGCCCAACTTTATAACATGTATTGCTAGCTTATAGATTGTTGACACTTATGTTTGATAAGATTGATATTTTCTCATTTCTATTGAATAAAAATAAAAGAAAAAAGATAATAAAAATGAATGGAAACAAATTGAATTTTGGAAAAAATGAAATGGAAATAAAAAAATAATTAAACATACACATTGGATGCAAAATGAACATAATCACGCATAAAATCAACTAATTAAATATATATATTGGATGTGAAATGAATATAATCACGCATTAGATAAAATCTAATATGAATTAGGGAAGAATTTGCTTTTCTTGTTTTAAAATGCATTTGTTGTTTTTCACTTGTAACCAAATGAAAATTCATGATGAGAAAATCATGGTAAGGTGTCAAAATTTATAACATATTATTTGGGAGTTATGAACTTGAAAAGATATAGGAGTAATAGAGATTATTAAGAGTAGGAGTTATGAAGATGGAAATGTGAAATTAAAGATACAAACAATAGATAATTAGAATAGAAGTTATGAAAATGAAAATGTGATTTGAAATGATTTTCTAATGGAAATAATTAAAAAAATAAAAGAAAGTATTTAGAATAGATTATTATTATTATTATTATATAATAAAATTGAGAGAGAAATGCTACCTTGTCTCTTTGATCTTTAAAAAATATCTTACTCGTACAGTTGAATTACCGAAAAATTTAAGAAAACTCCTTTTTTAAAGTCTTTATTTCAAAAGTGGACAAAATAACTCATATAGTTTCTAGTGTTTTGCTGGATGTTAAAAGGGGAAAAAATATAACAATCTAAAATTTGCATGTACAAATAAAAAATTTAACGGAAAGATCTAAAATAAAACAAATCATTAAAACAAAAACAAATCAAACTAATATTAGAAACAAAGAATAACAATATAGAAAAGTAGAGTGTCTATCATAAAACAAATAATATTACACCCTCATGAAATAGTTGGATGAATAAAAGCTTGCGGTATTACTCTGGATGAATAAATTCGATTGCTAGCCACAATTTTCTTTTTAAATTATAATATATATATATATATATATATGTATGTATGTATATATTCTTTTAATGTAATATATTTATCCATAATTAAAGTTAAAGAATGACTTTTGAGTTTTTAATATAAATTTGAGCATAAATATAACAAAATAAGATAATGAAATATTCTAATTTATAATTTAATATAAAATTTTATATATATATATATTTTCCACTTTGTCTCTAGGTGATAGTGTGTTTCATGAATTAATGAAGGCTTCCTCCTTCGTTTGCAGTACTTTCTGTCACCCTCCAAAACTTTTTATGTATGTGTATTCATAATTTGATTTTGGATCAATTTTCATCTAAAGAAAATACAATCCACTAGTTAGTTGATTTTTAAAATATATGAATCAAATGAAATTAATTATTTTGGATTATTTGATTTATGTTTTTATTATACTAGTGCGATCTGTAGGAACAGTTTGGTTCAAAGTGGAGGCGTTACATTCCAACATATTAGGAGCTCCTTAGATTAGAAGAATGAATTTATCACAAAGATAGCCATGATAATGTAATTTAAGAAGTAAATGATATAGCAGCAAGTGAAAAAAGAAATTAGGAATAGATATATAAAGAAGAACATATTTGAGACAAGAATGTTATATACTTACTTTTAAGAAGAACATGGAATTAGCTAGCTATGTACAAATATTCAGAAGATAATTAACGTGGGTTATTCTATACAAACAGATGTTTGCCTCCTCATACGTAATAATAGGGCTAAAACGCCACGGTACAGTTTAGGACAAATATGTTCATTATCCAACGTAAGAGAGAAAATTCAGCGGTGGTTATACTTTCCTCGTAAATATTAAAAACTATGATGACACCTAATTACAGTATTTAGGGTGGCCGACCTCTTGGGTAATGGGATAGCGATTGAAAGCACCGCCTCATAATATGTCAAAAAATTCCGACGAAACATCAAGAAAGATAAAATTTGTCGTTGGTCTATTTAAATTTGAGTTGATTATTAATTTTATTTATTTATTAATTTAATTTATTTTAAAAAATTACAAAATTCAAAAATAATAAAAAAATTAAAAATATTTTTAAATTTATTTCAATCATAATTTAATTTCCAATTTCATATAACTGACTATCTCAAATGTTTTTTTTGTTTTTTTAATTTTATATATAAAATTTGTAAAAATTAATAGATTTGTATTATCACCCATTTTAAAAATTTATTTTAACTCAATTTATTTATTAATTTTAATTTTTATAATAATATATTTATCTAAATTTAATTTAACTTCGTTCATTTAACTATCCTATGAAGATATATATCAAATACACCTACAAGTTTTTATTTTTCCAAAAAAGATAAATATCATCAAATTATGAAACGCGTTACTTTAATCCTACATTTTGTACATATAATTACAAATATTTACTACCTTTTACTAAAAACTTTAAAAGGGAAAAAAAAAGAGAGAGAAATAAAAAGTAATTTGTGATTTGTTTGGTGAAGGTGTGAAGAAAAACAAATTAAAATTACTATTTTATTCAAATTACTTTGTCATTCTCATTAAAAGATTAAGAATATGTAATCAGCAAATCACTCATTTAGAAACTTTATTCATTATAAATTATAATTATTATAAATATAAATAAAAAACCATTTTATATATACAAAAATATATGGACCACACCAGCTTAGCGAAACATGTCGTCATCACACAAGTTTGACTAAAATGCCCATAATGAAACAAATATATAACTTTACGTTCCTTTCTTTTCAAGTCAAGCATATGACGCCAATTATCGTCGGTCTTTTTTTGGTCATTTTATTTCTTTGATTATTTCCCAACAATAATCATCTTTTTTCTTTTTCTCATTCGATTTGACATAAAAGTGAGAAAGTTTCCACATTGTGATGTGACTTCTTTACCAACTTACAACAAGAATGATCAACTTCGTTTAGTCTTAACTAAAACTAACTTGTTCATGATTTTGATTTTTAATTATTTCTCTAATGAGTACTGTTAAATTGATGTCATTGATAACTGCCGACAAGCTGATGCTGTTGAAATTTATTGCTGTGTAGTACTTCAAGAAACAAAGGGGAAAAAGAGAAGAATAGAAATTGTTCTTTAGTTATATATGTGCTCTTTTCTTTTTTCCTTTATGGAGGAGTCAAACCAACAAGAAAGATAGCAGATGACAAAGAAACCCATTTTGCCACATCATTCATCTATCCATTGCTATTATTTTAATACGAGAAAGTCAAACTTAATTTAATGTTAATATGAAAAAGAGCACCTAAAATGTAACCTTTTTTTTTTTAAAAAAAACAAATATAATTATTTAATTTTAAAAGTTAATTTTTTGTTTTTTTAAAAAATGAAGAATTCATTAATTTAATTTTTTATCAATATATATATATTTTGTTGTTTTAATAATATTTAGTTCATTAAAAAAGGCCTTTAGAATTGACAGTGGATTGAATTCCAGAGTTTGGGCGTGCGAGGAATAAGAGGGAGGCGGCAACGGACAATTTGGATTGAGTTCCAATGCAATACGTGTCATCTTATGTCGACCCAACATTAGCATTTGGACATATCGCCGCATGCAACTGCACTCAAACTCTCAACTCAGCTAACGGGCTCACTCTGCACATCTATAAATATTCGAAAATTTTTCATAAATAATTATACTTCGAAAGATAATTATCATTTATAGTTATTATTTTAATTTAATATTATATCACTTTGTTAATATATATATATTCACTTTGTATCAATAATGCCACGTTTTGAAAAAAATATTTAGTATTTTTTGTTAATAACTTACCTCACTTGTATTCATTCACAAATTCTAGTTTTTAATTGTGATTTAATGCTATACTCACTTTAAAGGGTAGAGGTAATTAAAGTTAAAAACTTGAATGCTGACTATTGAAATAAATATAGAGGAAATACTAGAGATGTGTCTTCATATATAGTTGATCCTCCTAAATCACTTAACTAAGATTGCGAGAATAGGTTCTCTACAAATATGCAAGCAAAGCAATCATTAGGTGTCTCTCAACAATCTAATAATGTCAATCTAAATTAATTTTCTCAAATTGACTAAATTTCAAATCAAAACATATTGCAATTTGCTAATTAGGCTCATCAAATCTCTAAGTGAACCTATTAAACAATGTTTAAGCCTTGAGTCATTGTTGATTGATGCTACTTAAACCTTAATTGGCTCTTTCAAGCACAATTGAGGCAACTTGGCATGATTGGATATTTGCAACCACCTATTTCACCTTATAAACTATTGATCAATCAAATATTTAAAAGCTCATAATCATTCATCTAAATTCAGGATATTAGGTTCACAACCCTAGACACGATTTTGCTACTTATGGAGAAAGAAGAAGAAGAAAGTATAAATTGAGACACGACCACTTATGAAGCAATAAGATGAAGGAAAAACACTTAAATTGTAGGATTGAACTTCAATTACTCTTCAAACTACCATACAGATATCTTCAAAATATTGTTCTTGTCTTATAAAACTAAGAAACTAAGCTGAAACTCTCTAAAGAAATGAAAAGAACTATTTATACTAAGAGGACAAAATCCCTAGTCTTAATTTAAATTCGGAGGCCTAGTTCACGAACACGAATCTTTCATTGAATTTACTTTCCGTATTTTGAATATTATCTTGCATTCTTCAATTACATCTACATTATGTGCTCAACTTACGAACCGTATATTGATTTTACGGTTCGTACTTCCATCTATGGGTTGTTTCTCTAGGTTAACAACTTGTGATACGTAGTCCAATTTACGATTCACACATGTTGAACATGCGGGCCGTATTCCACTCCTTGACTTCTTGATAGATTTGTCAAAGTCTCTGATTTGGATTACAGTTGGAAGTGCGAGGCTACATCTTGGATTTGTGGTCCATCTGCTCCCTTGCAGGCGGGAACTTACCGAGATTGTGCCTCTTTTCTCGGCTTATTGGGAATCCTGAAACTTAGCAAAATAGCATAGCCCAATGACTTAATTAGTACCTAAATCCATGCAAAACTCTATGAAAAAGAAGTACAAATGTGTTGCGAGAATCACGACACATCAACACCCACCAATTTAAAGTCTTTGCTTATCCGTAAGCAACTAAAATAAGAAAATTTAACCTAGATACGTGTTCCAGTATCACAAAATGCAATGACTATGGTGGGTGTGGCAATAATACAAGCATACAATTTTCGAAGACAAGCTACTCCCTCATCATGCAAAACACAACTTTCTCATATGCTTTGGCCAAGACTAATCCACATAATCTCTACTCATGACATCATTTTTAACACTTTGCAAGACATGTTAGATTGAGAAGCTTAACTTATGCTAGCGTTTTTCATTCACATGCCCTCACATTTAGACCAAAAAAGTATTCATTTTTAGAAATAAGATTCACACACAATACATGGACACAAGATCAAGAGAGAAGAGAAAAACACTCAATTCTCACAAAGATATTCACAAATTAGGTCTAACTACTATATGCTGCCTTTTATTCTCAAATGTCTTTTCTTTTGAAAATCCAGGTTAAGATCACATAAGGAATTTTCTAAGCTTGTAATGTTGGTGCAAAGGGCTGGTAAGATACAAATATGAAATTTAATGACTCTATACTATCCTTGAACACTACATCACACCCCCACTTTCTTTTCCTCTCTTGTTCCCTTTTCTTTCCTTAGCAATTCTTCACAACACAAAATACTTTTTGTGAGCTTATTTTATTTTCTTCCTTTTTTTCTTTTCTTGTTCTCTTTCTATATTTTTCTTTTTCTTGAAATGGTCAAGCTATTCTTTTTTCCCCCTTTTCTTCCTTTTCATCTTATGCCAACTTACACTTTTCCATATCATCACATCATTTATTAATTATTAAGGAGGATGAGTTCAAAGAGGATCAACAATAATTGATCTTGATTTCATTGCGGTTACTTAAGAAAAAGGTCATAGACTGAAAACGAAATTACGGATACATGCATCATTTGGTAGTCTCATATAGGCAAATGATTTTGAAATTAAAAAAGAAGGCCTAAGTTCATATCTACAGCACACAATTAATCCTAAGCTAAAATATCAATAACTAGACAAGTTTGAGAATTCGACCACAATAAATGAATAGGAAAGCAAAAAATTTCTCACCATATATTGGCACTTGGATGTCAAATGGAATAACATTTGCATCTCAAATAGGAAATAAAAACTAGAATCAATGGAATGTGTCTGTCTATCCGCAGACATCTATTCTATCGCTATATCTAGGGGATCTCTCTGCTCATTATAGATTTTTATGGAATGATATATAATTAGCTAGCCAGTAGCCGCACATATCGGCTACGCTCAATGCGGGATTTACATTTGGATCATATCTTTTGGACCTAGCGAAAAGTCTGGCCTTCTTGCCAAGCAAACACCCGAGAGAGAAGCGGGCACCCAGAAGCTACCGCTTCCCCCGGCCAAACTAAAATACAGTCGCGACCTACTTTTATTCAAAGAAGGCGAAGGGTTTGGCAGCAAAGCAAACGGCTCTCCTATCATAGTTACGAGGGTTCCAAACCTTAACTACTTAGGAAGTACCAAAGAAATTTGCCACAATCATCACAAGTAAATATCAAACATAGATAAACATATTAACACGGAGATAGTTGTGCAGCAATATGTGGTGAGGTGGACATTCTTTTTTCAAATAATAATATAAGTATACCACAAGTACTTTGCCGCCACCACCACCTAAGTCAGACACTCCCTATTCGACTAAGAATGACTCAAACGTAGTCGGGTACCCTTAATAAAGTCGTCTAGCAATCTATCATTGGACTAATCACTACGAAATTTAACTACATTATTATGCTAGATTCAATAGAAATTAATCTCAGGAAGTAAGACTCGACTGAAAATCCGGGGCACTATACACACCATATATCAGAATCACCCATCACAACAATCAATAAAGCAATGCACACCCCAACTTAAAAACATACGCACCTCATTTAGGTTGCCTCCCAAGCAACGTACGATTTAACTGCTTGTGACACAATGCAAATATGAATCGGACTAGGCTTGGGTTCACCGATACCTAAGATGGAACTTCATAACTAGCCTATCCTTATCAGTGATGACAAGATAATGCTTGATCCTCTGATCATTAATCTTGAATGTCTAATTTCCATCTTCGATTCCCGACTCCACTGGACACCATATAAGTTGTACACCACTTTGGAAGGCCCTACCACCACCTAATTTCAACTTTCGAGGAAATAGCAGGCTTTGAAATTGAATAGCAATGTTTATCTCCAGGGTAGGAATTCACGGTATTGGATTTTCTTGTCATGCGCATGCTTCATCTTTTCTTTATACAAGACTCCAATTTCAAATGCATATAATCGAAATGCATCTAAGTCTTTAAGCTAGCTCAACCTCAATTTTTTCGGCCTCTCCCGTTCCATATTTAGCTTTGAGCCGCATGACCTTGTGCTCAAGTTCTAAGGATGTAGCATACTTTGCCAAACACTACGATATGGAAGGCTCAATTGGTGTATTTTAGGCGGTCAATAAGCCTATAAAGAATTATCTAGCTTCGAGGACAGTCTGTCGTTGGCATTGGCGGTTTTGGCTAGAATGCTTTATCTCTTCATTGAACACTTCTACTTGACCACTTATTTGATGATGATAAAGTGTGTTGCCACCTTGTGTTTTATCCCATATTTCAAAAGCAACCCATCAAATGCTGTCTGAAGACGGTCTCTTCTAGGGTATATAGTTTGCTTTTGAAATATGGTTCTAAGTACCGTGTCGCTTCAACCTATTGTCATGACCCGGCTCTATACCCTAAATGCGATACGGTACTTAGAACCATAAGTGGCCCCAAGCTAACCCATTGGTACTAGCATGACACTAATCACATCTCTTGAAACCTTTCGGCGGAAGCTAAACTAATACTTTATCATTTAAGCGCATAAGTATTGAAATAAAAGTAAATGTTTATCGAAAACAATGCAAAATTTGACCAGTGAATTATTTATTTATATTGAAAAGTCTCACAGGCCCACGACGAGACACGGGACCCCAACTAGCTCTAAATATTGAAAGCCGGAAATAATAATAATAATAATAATAATAATAAATAATAATAATAATAAGAAAATTAATATGTAACTAAACTCTCGTCCTCGGATAGTGAGGACTCCTGCTTGTAAAGCTAAAGCGCTGGTACTAGGCATGTCTAACCACGGGGCTAGAGTCAGTACACAAATATATCATGAGATGATATAGCACAAGAAATATCACGGTTAATACTTTGAATATCTTGGAGGTATGTAAGATATGTAAAACATGAGGGTAAGGAACTATACTAGCGATCATGTTGCATAAGTAAAATATCTAATAGAGCTTGAGCTGATGTCTGATGACCCAAGGAAATTATAACATATATGGGGATTGAACATACCTATAAGTCATATAGTAAATTCATTTCTGAAAACATGGGCCATGCAAATACTCTAAAAAATATTTATCTATGGAGATTCTCTGCCCACTACACCATGTGAGCAACACGGTACAACACTTAACCTAGTCGGGAGGGTATTCAAACCTTACCAAGTGTATGAAACATGGCTGGCCAGGTAGATATATCATGAGTCCATTCGGGCGAGGAGACACTCTCAATTAGCAAGGACCCCTTAACCTAAGGCCTTAGTTTTGGGACATAGGTTATTTGAATCCCCATCTCCGTGAAAAGTACTACTCCCAAAACTATACATGTGTATATAATCATAATTGGGGTCTGAAAAATTTGCATGGACTAGTTAAAAATCATGTTATTTATTGAAATATCTGAAATGCTGAGCTAGTCATCCAAGTTGTGCTGATTTTGAAGTCATAAGATCATCATATTATGAAACATTGGCGAAAATATTCTTAAGTGATAAAATTATGATATATTCCAAAAAGTAGGGCTAAAGAGAATTTCTAAGAATGGAACCATAATGAAATTTCAGGCTATACCTTGCACCATAATATCATATTAGGGTAAAATCATGCATATACGCTTAGTTTTACATATGGAAATCATGAGGAGAAATATAATATCTTGAAATTCATAATTCTTGCATAAAAGAGATTCCCATTTAAATCATAGATTTAATCATAGCGGAAACGTAATTTAGACTTATGTTTTTCGGTGTAAGGGTGAAAAGTCCATACAGTAATCCCACATACCGGGGCGTGAATTCTTGCTTGTTACTTGAGAATCAAGTAACAAGCAACTCGTGGGAATCCTAAAACTTAGCAAACTAGCATTACAAATGACTCAAAATTAGTACTTAAAGGAATGTAAAACTCTACAAAAAAGTATAAATGTGTTCCTAGCCTGACATCATTCTTACTCGACGTAGATACACAGAGCAAAGGTTTCATCACCACCAATAAGAGGGACTAGACGTACCCAAAAAACGTGGCTCAATCATCTCAGTGACGATGATTGTGAAGGCCCTCACATTTCCACTTTTAACAATATGCTGGTAATATCTCTTAGTATTTAAATTCTACAATTAAGCGTGTGTTAATTTAATCCGAGAAAGCATTGCCAACATCTATTCAACTAAGGGTCCTCAAAGATATATGGATGGACAATAGAATAATTCCTACCACAAGGATGATGGTCGGGTTCAACATAATATTCTGATTAACCCAGGAGATACGTATAGCTAACTCACGCGAGAGTCATCCAAGACACATTGTTTGACGTCATAATTGACATATCATATAACGTCGTCCTAGGGATCTTATGGTTGCCACTTCATGCAAGAAATCTCGTCACCTTCAATGAGGTGATAAACTTCTATACCTCGTAGGGGATAAGACAAATTCGGGAGACTCGTCATTGCTCGAGGAAATGATAATCATAGTTGTAGCTTCGAATGGATCAAAACTAAGCTACAGTTAGAGTCAACACGTAGGTAGCACCAATATTAATAATTGGATTATTCTTGCTAAATGAGTACCTTTTTCTTTATAGTTAATTTTATTTTCTACTAACACCGTAGAAGTAAAACAAATGCCACTTGAGTACGCTCTGGTAAGGCCATAACCACTCTGAACTTGACATGCCGGCACAGGACACCTAAGTAAGTGAGAAATACACGTTAACTCTATTCCTTAACCATGATTTTTAAGCTTGAGTTGGGTTTTCCCTACAAGGTTTATAGTAAGGCAACAAATATAGAGCGCACTACTATATACCTTCACTTGGACTACCAGACGAAGAAATCAACAAGAAGATTCCAACATCCAGGTCCTCATCTTTTGCACTTACACAGTGGGAAAAAGGAAAGTGATATCTGTAAAAGGCTGAGAACACTATCGCTATCTCACGATAGTTTAGAAGAGAAAGATAAAATCTGCCTTTGAATTATCACTTGTAGACAACCTAATTTTATAAAGTATATTCCGAACAAGGATTTGTACATTACTACGGTTATTTTTACCCCATCCTATTATATCACATCGGGCTAGTTTTTCCCTCTCTTTGTAAGAATGAAGTGAACTTTGCACAACCTTGTCTTACTTATCTTTATTGATAGCAAGCCTCTAGACTTAGATTCTAGGTTTTATCAAAATCGGACAATGCGATCTCGGTGAACATCGTGAAAGATTTTGTAATTACACGAAATAATCTTCGGAATTAACTTGTAAGGTTCAAGAGGAGACTTTTTCCAAAAGTGAGGTTGAGATGACTTCCTCATGAGTATTGAAAAAATAAGGGCCCTACTTCATGAAGAAATGGACAATAATTTTTTTCTTCTTTTGCACCAGGAGCGGTTAATCCTCGATCAAAACATGAGCCGAATGTTAGTACTCAAATTCGGAGTCAAGAATTCAATTTTGGTGAAAATATATAAAGAGAAAAGATCTTCAATAGTCATCCAAAATGATCTTTTAGTCCATGAGTACTCTCCCGATCGCGCAATATAGAACATATTTTGAAAAAAATTGTGTGGCGATTGATCCTTACGATTAAATAGGTAGTCGGGAGTCAAATGCCTTGTTGAAAGCTTGTGAGTTTAAATGCGATAAAAGGATGTTATCCTTAAAACTATCTAACACTTCGATTGAAACATAAGAAATTTTCACGATAATATAATTAATACTCGGTCTCGGGAACTTCAAAGAAGTTCCCTATGACCAAATCTCCACAGTTTTGCTCTTTCCTTTTTCTTTGAAAATGCTTTTTTATTCTTTATCTTTCACGAGAAAAATTATCAAATTAAAAGTCTTAGGACACGAAGGAAAAATGAGTTTTAGAAAATAAAATTTTATTTACACGTTATTAGGGAAAAAAGCATCCTAACAATACATGGAAGAAGGAAGAAAATACAAAAGGGTCAACAACTAATAGACCCTAAGAAGATTTGGGAGCGTGAACAACAACTGACTTGAGCCGTCCGAGATTAAGACAAAAAAATTCATTAGATGATGTTGTCAGGGTAGCTTGGCGTGAGGGAAGCAAGGTCAAAGAAGGGGATAAAAACACCTCCTCCTCATCAAACTTATTTTGAGTTAAAGTACTGTTGAGGTGCTCGAGTTTCATTATAAGCTCCAAGGATGGTCAAGTCGTGACCTCGAGAACCCAAACCTTCTTAAGTTCTTTGTTAAAGTCAAAGTCATTCTTTTATATCTCCTTCAAAGGTTTTTCTGCGAGTCTCGGTTGATATATAGTAGATGGAGCTTGGCGTTAGTAATTTCAGAAATACTAACCTTAGCAACAACCGAATGTTCTCCGTTAGGTTCTTCTTGTTGTGACATGGATATATCGAGTTAGACTTAAGTCTGTCTCGAAACCAAAGCCTTAAACTTGGCTCCGGTCTCTTTGTTTCACTAAAAGAAGTTGGGCTCCTATTAGGGCGGCTCATCTCCTCCTAGAGAAGCGGAGTTTGGTGAGTTTCTTATGGTTTTGACCTTTATTTCTAGGAGTGCGAGATTTTCTTTGCCAAGATCTCATTAATTGGACATTGAAAGAGGCAATCTTGTATAGCTCCAATATCTACATTGTTTTTTGAGAGGTACGAAATTTTGTAGGCTTGGTTAACCTTCTGGCTAACCTTATCCTTCTCCTCATTTCCTTGGCCGAGTCCGACTCCGGTCATCCAACTTTAACCTTAACATTCTTAGCTCTGACATTGCCCACCTTTTTGGATTAGCACATATAAGTATAGTGGAATCAATTGAGTGGGCCTACAAAATAGAAAAAGCAAAGGTGACATAAAGGATGGGAGAAACATCACGTCACGCTAAAAGCAATGAGTGAAGAAATATAAAATTACCTTGGCAAAGGCATACTTGGTCGGTTACAATACTTTCAAGTGGCAGAGTTTCATTTATCTTCGATTCTCAGATCCTATAAGCCCCAACAAATAGTTAGTCGGATGGATTGGTGGCGAGAAGAAGCTCATTTTCTCTAGACATAAAGGGTGACTGTTCTCATCTTCCAAGCAGATGAAGGACTAAGTTGATGCGGAGGAGAAGAATATGAGTTGGTGATGACACGATGAATAATCAGAGAAGATGCCTATCTAGGTCTTAGAACCCTTGTGAACACCTTTAGAGATTAGAGTATCCTTTAGTAGATGATTAGTAGCTGTGATCACAGCTGTGATCAATAGACATGGAGTGATGTGTTAGTAGTGGTTATAGGAATTTCTTCCTTACTATCATTGACCTAAACAATTAAGGTCTACTTTTCATTGAAAAAATGGGATTGATTCTTCTAGATAACCAAATGAGAGCTCTTGATGCTCCACCCACCTAGCTTCCTCTTCTCAGAACACGTTTGTTTATCCTTGGTCTTATGCTTCTTCAGGGGCATCTGATTTGGATAGGCCCATAGTTAATTCGGACCATTTCCTAGAATTTTGCCCGAAGGACAACCAGCCCACATATAGCTTAGGGAGCGAACAAGACTTTCCACATCATGAGGGCCTTCTTGAAAAAGCGCCTAGAAAACAATACATCAATTTCAAAGCTCTAACCCGGAGATAGAGGAGACTTTAGATCAAAAAGGACTTACCATGGTTTTTAGCTCTCCGCCCGGTGTCCTTGATCATCAATTTGTAAGTTCCGCGTAGGCCTTCGTTGAAATATCTAGTATGACATGTACTATATCGTAAAAGCTGTTGGAATCCGGGTTCAGCGTAATAATAGGATGTCAGAATAGGTAAAACAGAATAAAGAAAATTAATATGATAGAAAATAAAGGGACACTTATGAGATCTATTCCAACTCTTTGGGAATGGAATATACGTCATATGAGATTGAGTATAGATGCCAGTAACAAATTAGTCTAGCCAACCTTAGTCCATGTTATAATTGGTATTGGCTAGAATGTTCTTGTGCCCTCGGTCGGACAAAGAACAATGTCACATCTAAACACCTTCAACCTATAGAGGCAAATAAGGTACTCCAAGTGTGAAGGCAGCTTGGCGGTGCTACAAAATGGCGAGGCAAACAACCATTCTCCAAATGATTATACCCACTTATACTGAGGATACCTTATATCAAAGAAAAAATCAATGATAATTGTATCTATAGGAGAGATTCAACTCGAGGCGTGAATGAATATGTACACACAAATAAGGAGTTGATCGACAACTCAAGGTCCGCTCATAAGGAGCGAAAATATCGACCTAAATTTCTTTATCCACCCGGTACTTTTCACCTATAAGACTTTCGGTAGACACTCGGAACTAATAAAGACGGTTATCATCTGCTTGTTTATACCGGTCATGGGCCTCCGGCTCCACCTAAATGATCCAATTCTTTGAAAACCTCAAATTCTTCGGGATTATGTTCTTTATAGTAGTAGGACGTGGGTTGACCGCTTGCCAGCAGAGCAGGTTATAAGTGGCACCAATTGACCTCGAGTAGTGCCAGTACAACTACATGACACTACTCATGTGCTATTCAAAATAGTCTTTTCCTGGGCATTAGAATAGTCTTTATGTTATTTAGTATCCGCAAAAAAAATTCTCAATAAAGTAAACTCTTGCATAAGAAAAAGAGCATCTTGATTTTTTAACTTGGGATATATTATCTCTCGTTCAAGTAACTAAGAATACAAAGATCTTCTTATATTTTGCTTTAGTTCTTTTCCAACGTTCAGATTTTCAAAACTATGCTTAGTTAAAATATTTCATTTCATTTATCTTCTTTTCTTGGACTTAATTGAAAAAATAAAGAAATATATTTGAGCATGATTCACTTTCTTTAACCCTATTTCACATCTTTGTACTTTATGCATCCTATGAGTTTTCTGACAAATAATAACATATTCTTAGTAATTATTTTGATGTCCATTTACTAACTTAATTATCTTCTAAAATATAGCTAGAACTCCTTAATTTTTAACAAAAAGTGTTCCATCAAATCCCCACAAATTGCTCCTCGGTGTATTGAAAATCGACCAATTCCCTTGAAATCTAACTAAAGCCTCATTTGTTTGCACTTAATAGATTATTAAGTGCATTTACTTTTCATTAAGATTTCATCATTTATTTGATCTAAATAGGTCTTAATCATTAAGATCTGGAACAAAATATCATTAAAGTATATTTGTGTGGATAAATTTCACTATCCTTTGTCCAACATCACCTATCATCACCATAGCCACCTATGTCACTCCACAGCCACCACCACCATTCTGTGCCAACCACCCATGCACACCAACCACTGTGCCACCTGTTTATCAGCCACCATTATTGTCGTTAACCATCAACTTGCTACCAACCACTCCTTCAATCCTTACATCATTATAGTTATATTCCTGCTACCACAACCTACCGCAACTTTGTGGTATCACGGCTGCCACACTCAACCGGCAATAGTCATTACCACAAGCTGCGGTGAATCTCTTCTACCAACCACCTCTACTATCACAAATAACACCGCCACCAACTATGCCACTGCCCCCATTTCTTGATTCTGCCATCAACTGACTCCAACTACTAACATAAACCAACTGCCATCACACCCCAGATCATTACTAACGCCACCATCATGACCACTGCAATGCAACCACCTTACGTCATCTACGCTATCACCACCACCATTACTAGCGACAACACCAATTAGCACCACCATCACTATCAAACATAAAATTTTATTTTTATCAAATTAATAAATTCAAGTGTTATTTCAAGTTTATTGTTACACCCCATAAAAATATTAAAGTTTAAAATTTAAAAATTACATATTTTTTATTTTTTTTATTTTTTTTATTTTTTTTAGTTTTTTTAATATTAAAAAATAATAAATAAAAATATTTAGCTATTTTCCCATGAGAAAGAGATAAGAGATCATTGAGAAGCTTCATGGTTGAAGGACTGCACTTCAAGTCAATGCATTAAAGTCAATTCTCTCCCATGACCCATTCAATCAATGCTGCAAGGTATAAACTATTTAATTTATTAAATATTTAATTTTAATTAAATTACATGTTTTTTTTGTTTTTTTAATTTAAATTTAAATTTTAACAAAAATAAATGAGTCCTATGTATACTTTTTGACGGTGTGCTGTGAAGTTGTTAAGTCATAAATATAACCTATGTTTCAAGGTTTACAAAGAGAATTCTAGAGCAATTAATTCCAAGGAATGCCGTTGTCAAAGAAAAGTTAGCGTTTTGGTGCTTTGATTTTTTTTTTTTTAATCACCCAACAGTACTCTCTCTATTTTAAAATAAATAATATTTAAAAAGTTAAAAAAATTAAAAAAATTAAAAAAATTAAAAAAATTAAAAAAATTAAAAATATTTTTAATATTTTTAAAATTTTAGAAATTCTTTAAAATGTGGATAATTTTGATTGTGCTTTTAATTATTATTTTAAAAATATTTATTAAAGTAAGTAATTTATTAAAATTACAAAAATAAAATATTTTATTTTTATAATATATTAATAATTTTTAAGAAAATATGTCCAAAATAAAACTATCAATTGCAAAACAGATCGGATAGTTCATTAGGTAATCATGAGGCAGCCCGCCTGGTTATCGTGGAAGCATTTTACTAGCCATTGCGCGTGCACACTAGCATCAAAAAGTTGAAAGTGATTGGAATTATACGCGTGTGTGCTTGTGAGTGGTCCGTCTAACAAATTTTAAGATTATATCTCGACCCGTTTTTATTTGTGTCTTAGTTAGTAAACACTCGAAGTCAAAAAATATTCTTTTACTATAACTTTTCAATTATTTCCTAGATATTATAATTAAATTAAAAAAACAAAAAAAATAATAATATTTTATATAATTTTTAAATGAAAAAATTAAAATTTTATATTTAAATTCATGTTGAATATTGTTTGAATTCCCAATCCTCATATATAAAATAAAGCCACATAAATTAAAATGAAGGACATGTGATTTATGATACATACTCTTACCATTCTCTACAAGCTTTTCCATATGTTACTCCATTTTTCTAGCGTTGCTACTGGCGTAACTTTTAGTTTGATGAGGGACGTTCTCATTATTAACATGGTATTAATGCCACATTGTGTTGATTAGATTTTATTAAAAGGAATTTAAAATATATATATATATATATATATGTATAACCATATAAAAACCTTTTTACACTCTTTGCTTTGCCATATTGTGTGAAACTCAAATGTTTGACCAAGCAAATAAATGCAAAACAAACATGTCTTGCACACGAACTTTTATCGCTTAGGTTAAATAAAATTTTATTTTAATTTGTATTTTTAAAAATTGAATTACTTATTTTGATGTAAATACTAAATACAAATAAATATTTGACACTTAAAATTATGATACTCGTTTTATTCTCTACAAATTCTTTTTTCCCATTTTCTTCCTTATGTCAGTGTTATTTTTGTTGTTTGGTTGGTTCTCAAACTTATGTATTAGTTGCGTAACACACTAACTGGAAATATGGTACTGGTTATCTGAAATATTTCTTAGAGGAAAAACAGGGAGGTAGGGGAAAAGAAAATGTATATGAGCTTTGAAAATTTAAGATATTTTCTCCATTTGGACCAAACATGACTTATAATCTTGCTTTATGTAAATATTTCCTCCCATATCCCTTTATGGGAAAATCATATAAACTAACATTAAAGTAGTCCACACTTGGTATGCTAGACAATATTTCATGAATTTTAACATATTTTGATTTGCCACCAACACTGTTTTATGAATATATTTTCTCCTCAAAATAGGAAGAAAAGGGCAAAGAAAAAACATAAAAATAACTATGGTATGTAGGTCCGGATTAAGCTAGTGTTTCCCTCCGTGGCGTAGCCAAAAATTATAAAGGGCGGTTAGCCAAACACTCTTCGGTGAAAAAAATATATAAATTAAAAGTTATTTATGTATATATTAAATATTGAACTCCCTTAACGAAATTTTCAATTTCCTTACTGTATAACCAATATCGACCTCCATCGTGCCATGTCCCTATAGTTGGCTAGTTCCCTACATTCCACTAGCCTTTGTGTTTTCACCATAAACATTACCTAACAAAATGCATAGACACTTGTTAAAAATTAAACTAAAGGTGTCTCGGTCTGGATTCTGGACTATTCTACAACTTTTATTTATTCAAGATGACATAATTTTTTACATAAAAGGAATGATTTTTTTGGAATTGAGAAATCACACTTGTCTACGTTATTATCCAACTCCTAGCTAGCTTTTACATTAATTTCCACAATTAATAAACCCCTTCAGTTGTCATTGTATTTGATCCCAAAACTATGACACATCTCTGTCATTGTCATCTGAACATGTCTGTGCTATACAACGTAAAAAGCAAACAACGTTTGGGACAAACAATACTAACGTGGAATGCATGCTAGGCCTGAGGCCAGCACTCGGCAACCTGAGTAGTTAATACTCTTCCTTGTAACTTCAACAAATTGAAATGACTATACATATAAATTAAATATCGATCATAAAGAAACCATGTAATGTCTATTTCTGCATTTTTACAGAAAAAGAAAATGGGTGAGGGAGAGATACAGGTCGAATTAATTGTCCTACCAAGCCCATGCACAACTATGTAGAATCAATTCAAACATCTTTCACCCCAAAATAAATTTAAAATTAATTTTATTGATTATATATGAAACTCTTTAATTTGAGTCACATTAATATTAAATAAAAATTATAGAGCAGTTGCAAAGTGATTTTTAAAAAAATGCTTTAATTAGGTTACAAGTTAAAATTCCAGCTATGACATTCTAGTGCTTTTGAATTTCTTTATATAATTTTTTGGATTTGCTACCGAACACATTGAAGAACATTATTGTGCGTAAAAATACAACGCTTTATATTTTCTCTTTTCATCTAACTCAATGTACATAGGTGGTTCTTATTTAATCCTACGACTATCCATTGTACTATACTATTAAGATTCTATATCCTATTCATAAACAATATCAAACTAATCTATTGCAAATATATTAATTAACGTTAGGATTCTATATCCTAATCCAAAATTATGTTGCTCTCTATCACCCCCTCAAGCTGGAGGTTGAAAATCATGCAACTCGAAGCTTGCTTCAGAGTCCATGTAAAGGTTGTTGTCTGGTGGTTCATTATTTGTTAATGTAGAGAGTCCTTGTGGAGATTCCTGTTGAGATTGTTAGGATTAATCCCGCTTATAAAAGCAAGAGATAGCAATGTGGTTGTTTTTTCCACAAATTTGGCATGAGTTTGCATGTCCTCTTCTTCTGAATGAGTTGTTTCTACCTCTATCAAATGAACCTTGTGTTTTATGGGCTTGAACAACCATGAATTGATTGATATGATCCTCCTCTCATATCGTATTCTCTCAGTGCATTAACAAACTGAGTAAAAGTTGAATATGGAGCTTTGTATAATATAACAGTCCTCAGGGTTTTTTTATTTGTTTCAAAGACCTTTATCAAAGTTTTTAACCTTGCTATCTTCGTCTAATGGTTTGTGTATAGCGGTGAGACTATCACAAATTTTCTTGAATTTCTTTATATATTCATCTACAGATTTTGACCCTATCTTGATACTCTGAACTTGTTGCTCCAATTGAAATTCCTTATCCTTGCTAGCTTGTAGGTAATTGTCCTCAAGACTCTCTCAAATTTATTTGGTCGAACTGCAACCAATAATAAGGAACATTGAATCTTCGGTCATAGTTCCAGTTAGCCAACATCGCACCAAGGTGTCTTTTTCTTTTTATTCTATAAATTTAGTATTGACGTTTTCTTTATCTTTTTAGTTTACCACAAACTTATATGGTGATTCCTTTATAATAATATCACCAATCTTTAGGATCTACATCAACTGACTTATTTGAATCCTAAAAAAAAAAAGATAGTTTGAGGATTTCAATTTTATGGGACATATAACTATGAGTTGATGGAGAGATCCCGGTGAAAGGAAGAAAGTGGAGGAAGATGAACTGGTCATAAAAGAATGTGAAACAGGATTCAGGATACAGAATAACTTAGAATAGAACAAAAGTTCAAATACCATAAACAAGATTATAGAACAATTACATTGAGTGTAAAAATACAACTCTTTATGTTTTCTCTTCTCTGTTAACTCATGGGATCTACATCAACCGGCTTATTTGAATCCTAAAAAAAAAGATAGTTTGAGTGATTCACTTTATGGGACATATAACTATGAGTTGATGGAGAGATCCCGGTGAAAGGAAGAAAGTGGAGGAAGATGAACTGGTCATAAAAGAATGTGAAACAGGATTCAGGATACAGAATAACTTAGAATAGAACAAAAGTTCAAATACCATAAACAAGATTATAGAACAATTACATTGAGTGTAAAAATACAACTCTTTATGTTTTCTTCTCTCGTTAACTCATGCATAAGTGGTTCTCATATATCCCTACCACTATCTATTATACTATAATATTATAATTCTACATTCTAATCAGAAACAATAGAAAATTAGTCTATTGCAACTATATTAACATTAGGGATTCTACATTCTAATAATAAATTATGTTGCTTTCTTTTAAACATTAATTAATAAAAATTAAAAATTAACAACGAATAAATTAAATTATATAGTTAAATAATAAAATCTGATTTAGCGATGAATTAGTAAAAAATTCAATTAGCTATGAAATTCCTAGTCAATTTCATATTTTTAATAAGTGACAAGTCTATCATGTAATCTAAATGTCAAAAATTTCTGCCCAACTGAAATGGGACCTATCTGTATGGACTAATGGAGCATATCTAAAAACAATCAAAATAATTCATATTAAACATAAATTAATATATAGCAAATTAAATCAAGATATCTCAACTGCACATAAATAAATGTAGGGCTCCCCATGGCCCATAGGAACACTCATCGGCAACCAAGTCAAGTGATCAATGAAATCTAACATATCCTAATTGTTTATGCAGCTGAAAACATGAACCTATCTGTATGGACTAAATAAAAAGATTTAGAAACAATCAAAACAAGTCATATTAAACATATATTGATATATAGCAAAACGACAAAAAGATATCTCACCTACACACAAACAAATGTAGGGCTCAACATGACCCATGGGAGTAAACATATGCAATCAAGTCATGTAATGAGCTTATCATGGAATTTAAATATCCAAATTGTTTACACAACTAAAGAAAAAGATTTAGAACAACCAAAATAAGTCATATTAAACATATATAACATTTTTTCACATAAGATATTTCGAAATGTAGGGCGCACTCAACACCCCCACGAGAATGCTCATATACAATTAATCTAGTCAAGTAATTAGTTTATCATGGAATCTAAATATTAAAAATATGATATTTCATCCTACCAATCGATACAGTCATGCTAATGTTATTAACATAATAGTAACCTCTCACGGGGGAACTAAGGTGAAAAAATTATTGAGAATTAGTTAACTAACAAGTCGGTTGAGCTAGTTATAGTTAAGTAAGGTTGTTAGAGTAGAGTTAGGTTTATACTTTACCATAGATAGTATAGCCTGATGAAGTTAGATGGTAGTTAGCACTATTGGAGGATTGATATAAATGTACATAGCACTTGTCATTTTCATTTCATTTTATATGAACTTTTGGTTTAGTGAGAGAAACTCTTGTTTCTCACTAAGAAATCACATATGGCATAATATCATAACGTGCTATTACACCCTTCAGAGCCCCCTGATGATTGCGAAATGAACATTGACCTGCAACCAAATTCTAACAATGACTCTCCGAACCCGGATTCCATTGTCACGCGTACGCTCCGATTTGGGGTTTAGGTGAGATTGACATTCGATGCCTTAACTTATTCGAGTGAATCAATTACATGATATGACTCATAATATATGCGGAAGAGAATAAAATATATTCATATATATCATAAGTAAAGTTCTTCAAGAAAAAAAAAATTCATTCAAAAGCCTTCATTTAAATTAAGAAGTAATGTTCCATAAATAGAAAGATTTGTCAAGTTTATATTATACAATATTCTAGACTCATCTAATCTATGAAGCATCTACCATGATATGAATAAACCATCTTACTAGGACAAAGTCTCCCGCATATACCTATAAGCAACTAAGACAACTGAAATAAGTGGCATGCCCCAAAAGCAAGTGGGGCTCACCAATAGTGGAACATATAGAACCTAGCTTCTACCTCGGTCGTCAGAATGAGTACCTGAGTCTGCATTATTAAAAATACAGCCCCACTGGCAAAAGAGACATGAGTACATCTGAAATTGTATTATACGTAATATGACAAAATGAAACATAATAGAAGTGCATGACTGAAATGATAGCCAAAGGATCATACTTAAAGCATGGAAGGAATTAAAGGATTCATATATAAAGTTGACCTTGATGCATTCATTTTTCATTATGATTTAGTTCCTTATGGGAAATTTAAATAAATTTTTGACATCAAGAAATATTTAAGTAACACAGTTTAAATAACTTAAGTGCATATGAAAATATATGAGTAAATATAAATACTTAAATCATTGAAAGAAGACCTTTAGCTTTTTAGTAAGAGATTCTCGTTACTGACATATAATAATAATAAGCCACCATGCATACTGCATGGCATCCAATCAAAGCCCGATCGACTAAGCATCTCGCCACGATTGTCGCATGGATCGATTATATATGTATATCACAACATAAAAAATATAATCCCAACCAAAGGAATCCTAGCACGAGAAAACTAACTAACAATAATTTCTTTGAAGTAGTGCAATGTGTAGTTTCGGGTAATGGACTCTTGTGACTCATACCTTCACAGTTTCTAGAATACTCCCCAATTAATTAAATCATAACTATGACGTCTATTGGCCTTTTCATAAAGTTGGCACATTTGGTCCTTTTATAGAGTTGGCCCCTGTTGAACTTTTTCATAAAATCATTTATGTTGGCTTGTTAGCTCTTTTTAAACCTCTGACATCATTTCGTAAATTATAGCATAAAAAATGAGAAACCTCCTTTAAATTAATCATCTTGTGAACACTTTAAGAAAATCATAGTGTTTACCAATGCATAAGTATTAAGATCATGAGAGACTTCAAAAGATTTCATAATGAATTATATAGCCAATAATATTCCTTTAACATCATGTCACAGGTCTTAAAATAGGTAATGAAAACTTTAGAGATATCATGAAAATATTTGAAAAAAATTCATAT